>PQXH01000126.1:0-129839 GCA_004786125.1 Botrytis tulipae
CGATCGCGAAAGGGTCGTATTTCGAAGAAAAAGTTTTCTTCGAAATTTGTTGTGTGACCAGTCTGTCTTATTAGTATGCTTTGATGTTAATATATATATCTTCTCTCTATATATCCCCTTTGAAGTGTATAAACTTGTTGAGACTCGAAAGGGTGGAGAGAATAGATTCGCTGACTAGTTGACTTAGCAATAACACAACATATGCACAAGAAAGTGAAGATCACAGATAGATAGTAAATTGTGAGATATGGTATTACTAATTGTAGGCATGTCTCTAGTCCACTGCTTTCATGAACTAACGAACATAGATAGCACAAAGAAATACCTCGCAGAACCAAACAAAAGCATCGTCATCCTTTTCCACTCCCCATTACTTATATCTGGCAATCACCCTCCTTGACCTCATTACTTCTTACTCAACAATTATCTCCAACCCTCCCGATCCCGAAAACCGCCTCGAATAAACCTCCAACAACTCCCTCATAAAACAACACTCATCATCAATCTCCCACTTCCCATGTCCCTCAACCGCAAATGCCAAACTCCATTTAATTCTCTCCAATCCAAACAATCCACCAAGAAAATGCAAATCCTCACATTTCGACTCCTGGGGTTTAAGTAATATAGTCATATGGAGTTCTTTTACTTTATCGAATTCGTTCAAGATATTGATGATAGTTTTGAAATCGGAGATGTGGGACTGAGAAGGCTTTATGGACCATGAGTCGAGATCTTTACGAGGAGGAGGAAGAATAGAGATTTTGATGTGGTGAGCCCAAGGTGCGTAGTCTGGAAGGATATTGGCCAGATTTCTCATGAGGGAGGGAGTTTGGAGGGGAGTGGGGTGAAGATCTATGGAGAGGGTTAGGACGCCACCCCAGAATATTATGTGAGGATGACATGGGATTTCGTCGAGGGATTTGAGAGGACGCGAATATCCGTCGTTCATTGCAAGGGATTTTGATGAAGGGATAATCGCGCGTTGTGGGGATTGGCTACTTTACTAGGGATTCGTTCGGTATCGAATATCGTCGAGGAAAGGATGGTCTCTCTATATACAACGAGAGTGGAACAGATTTGTACCCAATAGTTCATTCCATGGAGATACGAGACTGTTCATGATGCTGCTGTTTCAATGGCCGTAATGATTTTTCACTGATACGGTTTCTGATCTGGCTATTGAACTAGGGGGTACCTTCTGAGATTACCAGCTAGGTGCCGTAGATTATACACATACAAAAATTTCTTAGGATCAAATCTAGAAATTCAAATAGCGCAGCAGCCGTATATCATCGAAGATATATCAGTATGATAAAGAAAATGTGGTAAGTAGACAGTAAAGTCTACCGGAAGTTTTGCTTTTTCTTTTTCAATGTTATTTCCTGCTTATTCTCTGCTGTACACTTCATCACCAAAACAATTGTCGTGGTACGCTTATATTAATCAAACTATTCACTGCCTATGATTAAATCTTGCTAACATGTTTTGCGACCGAGTTTTGCGGTAATACATGCGGTTTCGACTCTTCGATCCCTAATAAGTTCTAACCAAACTCATCTCTGCGCTACACTGTCTAATCAAAAATTCACTTCTTTATCATACCTCGCTGATCTGAGATTGAAAGGAGAAGCTTGGCAGTAGGACTGTTCCGCTTGTAAAATATAGAGCTATATGAAGTGAATTCTGCCCTAACCCTGCTATTCTAGCAGTATTAAACTAGCCGTATGGAAGCAAAATTTGCGCCAGTATCAATGTGACGAGATCGTCGTATTATCATATACCTCTCACATCCAGGCTCAAGCTCCTGACAACAAACAAATCGAACACTAATCACTTCTATCAAATCCGAAAATAGAACAGATTTCCGCGAAACTATCCACACTTCGTCAAAAACATGAATAGCTTCCTACAATCCCTCCACGATAATCTCACCAGAATGCCTCGATTCGTTCGTCTTCCTATAGACTGGTCTACACAAAACAATGTCGATGTCCCTTCTTTAAAAGAAAATGCCCACGGCAAAAACGAAGCACCGGAAGGTTGCACCTGCGACTTCTGCAACAGCGATGAGAGCTATCATGTCGGATGGAGAAGTCAAGTCGGTAATACCAATCTTGATGAAGCCACCCGAGAGGGGTTTATTCCAACATCCCCACTCCCTGGACCAATTTTGAATAAGGAATGGCACACCAAATCCAACAAGATCTTGAGTCTTTCCATCAATTATTCCGGGGATCAACAAACAGATATGTCTATCATTATTCGCCAGCTCCAGAGCCCAACATACACTTCGTGGACTGGCATTCTCGAACTCATCATCTACCCTGGAGTTTCCCGCAAAGAGGCACCTCGGGCTTACATCAATCACGTCCAAGAAATAAAAGACTTGGTTCAACAAATCAATGTTTCTCTCACTCAAGTTCAACTAATCCGCTGTCAATTCGTCATCGATCATTTTAGCTTTTCGCAGTTGAGATTAGCGGCTGGATTCATCAATCTCGATAATGATAATTGGACTTTGGCGTATATCGACAGAAGTGATAGCAATAAAGTTAAAGAGATTCATAAGAGGGATTTTGTTTTCAGAAGGATCGAAAGCGCCTATAGGGAGGACTTTGCAAACTAGATGGGTAGTTAGGAGTGGCTTGGGTCGTGATCTTTTACACGACAGAAAGAGTATCAGAGTAAGGGTATTGGTCGTTGGTGGCTTTTTGTGAGGTGATTGTTGGATAAAGAAGAGCAGGTCTTGCGAATAACTAGGGGGTCTAGTACTAGCTACTGCGTAGGCGAGGCACGAACTAAAGGAGAGAGTAGGCTGATGAAAATTCACCTACCATGAATACCTAATCTGAGTACTTTCAACTCGAGTTTTTCTCTCAAAATTCAATAATTGATCATAATGCTTGACTTAATTTTCTGTTCATGTTTCCGTCCCACTTCTTATACTCAGCTCTTTCTCAAATGTCCCTGTTGCTTCACGTAACTTACTTGTTCAAGCTTTTATTCTTGGCATTCTTGAGCAAACATTATAATCAGTGATTTTATGTTGATAGGAAAAACCTCTTGATAGTGCCGTTTCGGTATTAGTTGTGAGAATCCAATATCATATCTAGGGCCTTTAGAGCAATTTGGTCAGTAGAATCACCACTGACATCTGGACCCCGTCGATTGGGCATTCGGCGTATTTCTGCCAAGCTGATTATGCTTCCTCTGGGCTTCTATAAAAAATTTATTACTCGGAACTTCATATGTGTAACTAAGAAAAGCGTAAATAGACTACATTCTATTCTTACTGATTAGAAGTTTCCTTTAGGTTTGCAGCTCGAACTTGATCGAAGATGTTGATCACTATATAATTATCCTCGATTCAATGCGAAGTTTATCTTGTGGGTCCATGTGGTGGTAGTTAGTTTCTTTAATTTGTTAGTTCCAAGATCTCTTTATGCAGATACGTACTTGGTTGTCTCTTTGTGTTGATGAAGGACTCCTTTGCATAATTAGACAATGAAATACTTACTCTCATTGTCCGAGAGTATCATAGATAAAGATTGGAATCTAAAACAACATAGAAACACCTCAATGACGGCAGTCTATCGATCTTTCTTCTTTTCGGCGGGATAAGAATGATACCGAAACATGGTTGTAGATAATAATCTGACAATACTCTTTCTGGGTACTAGATGGGTTAGCTTTGATTCAATAATATTGTTTCAACAGTATTTTTCTCAGAAGATCTGCTAATAATTGGTTAGTTTTCAAGTATTCTGTGTTCACGGCGAAGGATTGGTTGTTTACTCACTTATTGTTAGTCACTTCGAATTACTCGTATTGTATGTTGATGAATCTGCATTTATCGATTTTGTTAGGCATAGCAGTCTGATGATCTGTGTTGAACAGAACATATTCTGCTAATCTGTGTTCGACAGAGTTGAGGGATCCCAAGCTTTCAGAATGTCCCCATTCTAAGAGACTTGGATGATCCTGTCATTGTCAGTGAAACACCTCACACACCCACCTTGTGTCTTCGATCTCGGATTTCACTCGCTGTCGGGGTCGGAAGAAATGTAGCCGAAGAGGTCGAGCTCTTCGAACTGGGGTCGTGACTTCTCCTCCTTGGGATCCCAAACTCCCCCAAGTGGCAGGGTGGGACGATGTTGGATGTTGGGACGATGTCCTTCGAGAGCAGCGAGTGTGTCTTTTCGATCTTGAACCTGTTGAGTTTCTTCGCGACGCTGGGCTTCTTGGCCGACAGCTCTGAGGAGAAGACGAGCATGTTCACGGCGCCAGTCACTGGTGGTCTCCAAAGGTACGAGCTGCTCTTGCGAGAGGATTTCTTCCCTGAGGATCTCATCGCTGTGGCGAACTTCGAGGTTGCGTTCTTCGGGCTGGGGGCTGTCTCGGCTTGGATCTGGGATTTCGTCGACCCATCCTACGTATTTGTCAGATTTGAAGGTAGCGGTGACCTCGCGGGCACAAGCTGGGCACTTCAATCTGGAATAGCGCATGGTGGGCTTGGAAGCTTCTGAGGTGAGAACACGCTTCAAACCTTTCTTGAATTTCCCAGTCAAAGCGCGTGTCAATGACTTCTTGGGCTCTTGCGAAGGCTCCTCGCTTGATTGTCGAATTAGTGCTTCTTTCTCTGTAACATGTCCGCACGTATACTTGGTGTTGATGTATGAAGTAGACATGATGGTGAGTTGTGTGTTGGAAGCTGGGATTCTGCTTGTTGTTGTGTTTGTGTGGTGTGTGTGTGTGTGTGTGTGTGTGTGTGTGTATGAGTGAGAGCAGCTGAAGAATAAAAAACAATCAATACATCCAAGGAGTATATATACTTATTTTGGGGTGATTGTTGGGAAGTTGTTGAGGTGTTTTTCAGGAGTTGTGTGTTTTGTAAATGGTAGAATAGGCTAGTCAGAACTACTTGTTCTCGAAACAAACGTGGAGAACAACGCCGCTAATATGGAGATGACCTTTTCTGAGGAGTGATAAAGCGCATTTGAGTACTCCATTCTGTTACCGAATTGTTGAATTCGGAATTTATATTTCTAGTTGCGCAATCACCTTGAGAATCGTTGGTACTGAAGGTGGCTGGCTACTTTAAAGCTTTGGTTTATTTTAGAGTAGAAGATACTTTCCTGAAGTACATTGGTTATGTGGTGCAAGATTTCGGTCCATCTCATGTCTACAATTCATTACCATCATCAAGACTTTAGTAGCTTCGTGATCTTGTTTCGTCTTTGTAGGCCTCTTTGTAAAGATCCCGAATGTCTTTCTATGACCTGTACGATCAAACATTCCATTGGTTGAAGCTATCATCAGAGGGAGGATAATTGTTTGATTGGATCTAACTACTTCTAAGGAATCTATTGAAATTTTCTAGGAGTTTCTGCAGTTGTTTTGCCGATGGATTCGCTTGTAATTGGTTTTTTTTCCAATATGGTAAGTAATAATGGAAATTATGTGGCTTGGCAACAAATAGCTCAACGGCTACGGCAGCAATGTGTTGCTGTAATTCAACAGACTCTCGATCTATCTTTACTGATTTAATTTAACCCTTTCTGGTGACTATAAAAGTTCTTCTTCTCTGCATGTGAAATCTCACTTTCTCATACTCTGTTCATTCTGCCTGATCTGCCCTAAATCTTCCTTTCTGTACTTCCTCCAACTAAAATACATCTTTTATCTCCGATTTTCTATCTTCCATATCTGATAGATTCTTAACCTCGACTCGAATCTCGAAAATATTCACGGAGATCGGTATCTGAGTCAAGTGATCCTACTGGCAAGTCAGATCCCCTCGTAAAATAGATATCACCTAGTCTCATAATGCTAAAGATTCTCTCAGAAGTCATGGCAAACAAGAATGCCCAAGCTAAGAAAGTCGATCTTCCTCCAATCCTTCCCAAGCCACCTTCATTCATTGAAGAACACGATTCACTCTATTGGTTAGAAGGTACACAATCCTTGCAAATAACCATCGCATACAACGAAGACAACACACAGGAAGAGACTGCTACTTATATGGCTACCTTGATTGACCGTGTAGTTGAATATGGTCCATGGGCGGCTAAGATTGATCTTCTTATTCATCCACGAATTATTCGCCGCTGGGAAAGTCCTAGCATCTACGCGCAGCATGTTTCTGAGATGATGGCTTTAGTCGACAAAATCAACAACTCGTTCACCACTCTGAGCCATGTCAATGTTCGGCTCGAGATAGACTTTTCAAACTTCCAACAAATTAAATTAGCAGCTTGCTTCTTAGCTTTCAAGGCGCACTGGAGCTTGAGCTATTACGTTGAAGACAGACCTGTTCTTTTCGGAATCGACACGAAGGGCTACCTCATGAGACGTCTTCGTGGTGTCTACCATAGAGATTGTAAGGTATAGATGGTTATGATGAGGGGGTATGTCGTTGAGGAGATTTGAGTATTTGGGGGGAAAGGGAGGTGGAGGGGTTGCCATCGAGCTAGAAGCGAGATGTCGTTTGCCTCTGCTTACGTTCTTTTGGAAATTGACTTTGTATTCCTATGATTGGCGAGGTTACGGGGTAAGATGATAACTTCCTACGAATTTAGGATGAGTCTCAACAATTTATCACAAAGATTGGGAACATGCCAAGTCTTCTTTGGCGCAATTTTATTTATACTTAGCACATATCGTGTAACACTTCATTCCTAGATAAAAGGTGTATCTGTGATAATTATTGTGACTAAGTAATGAATTATTTGACGGTAAACTTCGATATTTTCTACGCAGCTCTTCGATCACCCAATCCTCCAAGCTAACAAGGAGTCCTTAGAGACTCTCTCCAAGAGGAACCTAAATAATATAGGTTCAAGGATATGCAAGACACCCTTTCCAGTAGATGTGGCAATACTTCCATGGGCAAGTTTACCTGTTGTGTTCCTAACAAGGAGTTTTAGGCCCACAAAGAATGCTCCACGAAAACAAAGGGGAGAGTAAGGGATGGCATAAAAGATGAAGTAGGCATAGTCTGAACAAGAGATAATCCTTTGAGCGATCAACAAGGACCAAGAGTAACAGGGTAGTAATACTTTTTGAACAATTGCATTGTCCAGGGGAACTCATGATACAAATGCCGTCATGATCATCATGAATTTTCTGATCATCAAACAGCACTACTCCGCAGTATCAAATATCACCAACTATTAGTTTAGTAAGCAATTCCAATTCAATTCTACATTATGTCTTCCCACAAGGATTGGTCGATGTTCAACATGGGTTGGTCTTTTCAGATTGGCTCTACTAGAGCAAACACCGAGCCTATAGACCCACTTCAGACAACACCAGAATCTCAGCAGAAAGTTAGCAACCAGGTCAGCAAGAATACGGGAAAGCAGATCAGCAGAGATCAGACTAACAAGGATCGAACAACACTCCATCCACATTCAGCAATCAAGCTCTTTGGCCAAATGTTGATTGTTAATGTCAATTTCCATCCCGAGAATGGTCAGGAGTCTACTCACGTTCCAACTCTGATGGAAGTACTCCCAGAGTATGACTCCTTCACACGGTTTATTCATATCAGGTTCCACGACGAGCTTTTCGATAGAGACACCGATGAGGGCTATCAACGCAGAGAGGCTATCCAAAGTATCATATCTATGCTAAATAATTTCCAGAACATCAAGCGTTTCACTGCCGTAAGGACAGCTCGACAAGCATGATTTTACTTGGGTAATATTAGGTCCTACACGTGAGCTTTTGAATATGTCCGAATAAAATCGTTAGCTTGACTTCAGACATCGGACACTTGCTTTCAATTCCACCCTTCAACATATTCCTGTTTCTATTTTTCAATATATGACAATTCCAACTCTAAATATGAATGTGATATACCTTATTTACCATAATTATGAACTCTTCAAAATGAACCCAAATTACCTCTTCAAGTTGAACGTTCTATAAGAACCGACCCTCGTAGATTTAGTCTCCAAGTCTTCAATGACTGATCTTTTCAAGCCACAAGTTGGCTGTTTTTGATCTTCGTCTCCGAATTGCATAATCTGAAGAGTGATGAACTCCAGTATTGAGTTGATATCGGCTCGCTTATAGGCTCGTCTAGTAAAATTCACTTGAAATGTGCCGTACTATAAACAATTTTCAATTAAGCGAACTAATTATTCATCATACTACATTCAATTCCTTGAGTGATAGTAGGGAACTCTGCTGTATACCATCATGTTTTGGCCGTAATGCTGTATATAAAGATGGTACTAGACACTAGTCGCAGTCGACTGCCTTGGAGAAAGGCTACTTAAGAGTTCTTCTATTCTGGAGAAACGATTTCTTCCTCCTTACAACATCTTCTCTTCCTTGACTAATACCAACACCAGTTTATCAAAGAACTAAGCAAAAATCGATTCCAACTTTTTCGTCGGCTCTTCAATTAGCCTTTCTCAACCTTATTAAGTTCTATTCTTCACTTAACACATTCTAAACTTCTTGCTTCTCAAAATGGAGAATAAGAAGGTTGCCAATAACACAACTCTTGCTATCCGTCCATCTGCTGCTGCCTTTTTCGGTCAGAACAACGCCATTCACAGCCACGTCGCCACCACGATGAAGCTATTTGTCGATCTTAGCACTCTGACCAAACATTCTGCTATTACGATCGTCAACAATAAGTCAATCTCCATCCATATCGAGATGTGTGGGTCCAAGATAGAGCAATCCACAAACATGGCAACTATCCTCGCTGCATTGCCCGAGTACAAGTCTGTCAAGAAGTTGACACTTAAGATCCATGCGCCATGGCCTAAGAGCGAATCACGCGAATTTTACAACAAGCGTCTAAGCTCAATCAAGAATCTTTTTGCGATTATCGACACCTTCGAATTGTACATATTGAAGGTGATTATGTCGATCGACGGACTCAACTTTCCGCAGATGAAATTTGGTGCTGCTGTTCATTCTCTTAAGTTCAAGAACTGGGTCCTTTTCTACCAAGTTTATGATGAGGTCAAATCAGTCGAGGAGGGTGTTACAAAGATCTTCCCCGGAAGTGAGTATGATCTCAGACTCCGAGGTGTTTACAAGAAGGAGATCTTGAATTCGATCTAAGAAATGTACCAAGAAGCAAGGTGTAGGAGTATGTCTGGGACTGAATACTCTGTTCAATGGTCGGGATGGCAGGGAAACCCCTTTGTGCATTTTCTTATGGGGAGATTGGGGTAAGATTCTTCATATAGCTATCTGTCTCATCGATAGTACACTTCTGGGGGACACCACAACAGGGGAGAATGAAAATAAGCTATATATTGTGATGTAAATGTTGATGAGGCTCAGAACCTCAGGAATTTTCATAATTTAGAGATATCTTCTCACCAAAAAAAGCACTTTGCAGCAATCAAACATTTGCCAAACTAATCTACATGACTTTAATTTTTCGTTGCCTGTGAAGGAAAACGTAATGATCTGCTACTTGACTACACTTTGAATAGCACCGTGAATCAAAACAGTCTATTATTTATACAAATGTGTATAAATTTTCAGATGCTACGCAAATAATTGCTTAGAACAAATCACAGCACCAAACACAGAAGCAAAAGGTTCCATTCTCTGATAGATAAATTGAAACAAAGGCCATTTCGAATGCCATTTTACAACAGGCAGTTGAACGGCGTCTGATTCCCTGTTATGTTTCAATGATACGGCCAAAATGCACGTATGAGATAACTATTCTATTACTCCTGGCCACAGATACATATTGCCTTGTTCATTTTCATCCCAATTGAAATTCTATACCCTGACTAATCTCTGATATCTCGCATAACTTGATGCAGCCTTGAATGAAGCGGATTTTGATATGTAGAATATTATAGGATCATGATAGTAGTTGATTTGTGTTGCAGTAAATCCCGAAAAAAAAAAGCGGCAAAAAGGAATCAGGACTATCATCCAATCTTTTTGGATGGTACGAAGTCGTCCAGAATATATACTCTCCACCAATCTGACTAGTTGCAAATTGATCAGATGAACCAGCTGAAAGCGAGGAGGGAATTATAGTAATGTTCCGATCATCTAAATAGCTAAACTGCGGAGAAAAGCCAATTGCTTTATCTGTTAGACATGAAGTCGATGGATGAATGTTTTGACCACTCCGATATCATTACACATTTCGAACCAGACCCGCATGACGTGTATCAAAGATTTAGATTTGTGTAAATTTCAAGCAATACAGGAAATTCACTTGCTTGAGAAATTGAAGACAATCAAATGTAGTGAATGAGGCTGGAAGCAAAACCAGTTAGTCTGGCATACGGTCATTCGCCCGTATCTCTCACTCGCAACGTACAACTACATTCATTTTCATCTCGCTAACACTGCTACAATACAGCCGCTATATACAGACACTAGCCGCTAGCGACTGGCTGTACAGAGGAAATTTTGGTACTTGAGCAACTGAATTTCTCTCCCAGAAAATTCCTTCTTACTTACAACATCTTCTTTCAGTAGATTATCACTTGCCTTCATCACACTCGAAGCAAAAGCACCCGATCTACCAACGTCAAACTTGATACGAAAGTACTTGATCCACCAACATCACACTTTATCATCACACTTTCAACCAAACAATTACATTTCAAAACCTTTATCAAACACCCACTCAACACCAAATATTTTTCAACAATCAAAATGGGAGCCCCAAATGCTCGCGGCAGCGCTGCCAATGTACGCCCATCCGCGGCTATCTTTGCTGAGATTGCCAGACAAAAGCAAGTTGCAGCCGACGCAGCCCAAGCTCTTGCAGCTCAGCCTTTTGATTTGAGCACGCTTCCTTCCCACCCTGCTCTTGTGGTCCTTGGCGTTAATGAGATCGGCATTCGCATCAACAAGGATACGAACATGAAGACACTCCTCGAAGTCTTGCCACAGTACGAACCACATGTCAAGAACATGGCTATCGAAATCCACACTCCTCCACACATGGAGACTCATGAAAAGGTTGCGGGTAGACTTGAATCGATGAAGAAATTCTATGATGCCATCAATAGATTCAAGTGGATCCATCTCGACACAAATGTTTTCCTCGATACCTACAGCTTCCCGCAGATGAAGTTGGCGGCTGGCCTTTGGGGTTTGAACCGCAAGAGCTGGAAGTTAACCTTTGAGGTTCGGGGTTCTGAAGGCGACTATGTGAAGGTAACCGATGGCTCTGAGTTTGGTCGTAGACTATCGGGCGTCTACAAGAAGGAGTTCTTGAACGAACCCAAGGAACCAAAAGAGCCCGAAAAACCCAAAGCATAGATTTCAATATCTGCGGATGAACTTTGATAACTCGGCCTTTCTTTGAAAGGGTTCGGGTATATCTTTTGGGAAGAAGGGGCAGCAACGGCAAGGAGTTCCGACAGTTTTTAGGAACAACCCTGGGAAGTTGTCTTGCAGAGATAGATTCTGGGGTATTTTTGAGGGGTTGCAGTTTGCAAGGGCATGGCAGGAATGTTGGCATGGCTTATCATTTGTTTTATTCGCTTGATTGACTTTCGGTTCACATAATAAACCGTAGCTTGCAGAGTGGTGTCAATTCTCCGCATTTACACTAAAAAAATCATAAAAACTCTTTTACACATGACGTTTTTCCACCATTGACTTGTGAACTTGGACTTCGCTGTGCACTGTGGGACACTGAATTGAAACTCATAAGGCTTTTGATGACTTGTGACAGAAACGTGAATGATATTGCGAGCTCTATCGCCTGATCCTGCGACTGGCAGGCTTGGAGGATCCCTAAAGAAGAGACATTGACACAATTATTTAGCAACATCTGGTATCAAAAATCACCTACTATGATAGCTATGTTTGTGACATTTGAAAGCAATCAAAATTAATGAACAATTCCAATGTTTTTCAGACTCCTTGCTACCTCCTCCTCCATGAACCAGACATGTAAAGAGAGTCACCTCACATAAACCACGTGACCTGGATTGTATGATTGATTCTCACGCCCAGCTCGCTTTGAGCTATTGATACCCTGGCTTCGATTAGTAAATGAGGAACAACTCAAGCAAACAACTAGTCAATCGTGATAATATGGTTACTTGACCAAGTGGCAGCTGATCCACGTGATATGTTGGTCCAGTTCCCACCCTTAGTCGACCGCGATGTCTGATTCCAAATTGTTGGCTAGTACGCGATAATTGGCCCTATAGCAACGCAATCAAGCTTCAGCTTCCGAGAAAGGTATCCAGATATCATAGGTATTGATGTAAATTGCTTTATTCAAACTCAACTTCACTTCTATCACCAGCGGGAAAGCCCCTCAAATGCCAAATCCCAAATCCAAGTTGATTGAAGTTGACTGAAGTTGCTCCAAAGATATTATTCTGGAAGCATGCATACTTATTTCCCTCTCGCAAGTATGTCACGCTAAGCTTTTAGAGCAGCATTTACTGGTTTGCGTCGAATCCATTTGTCGTCGAATGTTGTTCCTCGTGTGAGGTTTGAGGCGTGGTGGGAATATAATTTTTCCTAGAATCACGTGAATTTGAATCTGGTATTTCTCTCCTGAAAGCTGCAATATACCTACTTTGAACAATGATCATTTCGCAATTCTTCTTATTTTAAGCAATTGAAACTTTCTTATTACTTCAATAGTTAAAGCATGGAAAGGGGCTCGACTACTCTTCTCTTCGTCCGTTCAAGCGTGTGAAGGCACCCAACCTTTGACATCCAAAACTCACTTTAAACCGCGCCGGTATCTTGCTCAATTTCAGCATTCGGTCTTCCAAGTGGAATATTAAGATTTGCTATCTAATCGAAAATATCTATCCATCACCAGGATCCCATCATTTAAGTTAAGAAGTGCAATTTATTCTGAAATCCTTATAACCTTACTATCCCTTTCATCCCTTCTGTCATATGCAGCAACAGCATTCACAACATTCACAACAGCATACACCACCCACAATTGCAGTGCTATTTTCGCAAAACTTTAGTATGAGATGTTCTCTTGTTTACCAATAGCGGAAAATGGCAAGAACTTACTCCCTTCCTGTATGAGAATGATGCTGTCGATAATGACGTCCACCTCCTCTTAAGTTTACTGAAGAATCAGATCCTGGCGACAGAGTCATCTCCTTGATCAGTTTCTAGGAAAGAAAAAGTCAGTGACACCCAGACATTATGAGATAAGGGATGTAGACGAACTGGTTGTTCAGTGTGGATAGGAGACGGAAGCTGTGGCACTGCCATCGATGCAGGTGAGTGGGGACGTGGCGGTTGTTTCGAATCAGATTTTGATGTCATGGTGAACACTAGGATTTTGGAAAGCTATTCAGATATATAGAGTTGAATGGGGAGTAATTTGGTTATATAATTACAGAGCCACAATGACTGCAAATTGTTTGGTACGATGAAAAATAAGCATCTAGCAAGGAGAATCCACCATTGAAGCCAAGAGACGCATAGGTTTCTTGAGGTCTTAAATGAAAGCGTGGTGGCTGCCAACCATCGATAGCCGCTGGGCTCGTCGGCGGTGCTTCCAACTGTCCGATTATTGGCCAATGATGAGTACCTAGGTATTCGATGATTTGAGTGTATTTTCCGCAGGCTTAGAGGATTGTTGAAATTGTCCGCGCTTGGTTACCATCATGTTGATAATAGTTCTGTTCAATCTTGCAAATAAAGGAAGACATATACCCGTCTCAAGCTCTGACCTCCATTGCCGCAGGATTGCGTTGGCAGATTGGCGACCCAAAAGCTTGTTGTTAGCGCTTACATCCCCATCGGAGAAAAGGAGGGGAAAAGTACTGGATCAAACTTTTGATCAATGCCCCAGAGGAAAAATGCAAGAACTTTGAGCTGGGGTGAGTACCCAAGGTTCTTCAAGGGTTTGCAATAGACTGGCCTGTATTCTGGCAATGAGATGGAAACAATGCCTAGATTTCAATAAGATGATTAAAATGACTCGAAAAGCTGAGTTAATGTTGGATATAAAGCAATCTATGAAGTAGAGATAATCCTATGCATCTAGCATTCGCTCGATATTCTCCATTCTCTCAATCTGATAATAACTACATTCACTGCATTCGTATCCATGATTGACAGCGCCACTAGCAACTTCTTCCTCCGTGGGTATGACCTGCAAATTATGCTCATCGTCCCTTGGATCGTATCTTTTATCGAGACTTTCCATACCTCTCAAATGACCAATGCGTTCCGCTATTCTCTCCGCTAAGCCCCAGACCCTCACCCTGTTCCTCACTCCCAGGTTCCCTTTCTGCAAAAGTTTGACCCGATCATAAACTCGCTTCCAATCAAAACTTGGTGGTTTCATAGCGACGCAATCTTTAATAAATTGCACATGCTCAGAGTCGTCTCTTTCGCCCAGTCCTGAGAGATCTTCTCCATATCGTTCAAGGAGCATTTTTCGAACTTGTTCCATTTTGCGTTGTTGAATATGATCGATCTCCCAGAACCATGGAAGCTCCTTCACAAGGAGATGCCTGAACAGCTGCTGGGGAAGTTGACGAAATGCGCGACTTACTAAGCGAAGGTTTGCTATATCCTTAGATTCAAGTTCGTATAATATTTTTTGCTTTAGTTCGATCGGAAGCTTGTTGAAATGATCTGTTGAATTCACATATGGCTGCGACGAATCTCCATTGAATTGTTTCTTGCGCCAAACAGCTCCCTTATTCTTATCATAAGGATTCTGGTGTCGATATGCCTCTAATAGTACGAGGGAGAATCCTGGAATATCGTGAGGATTGGCTGCAAGATACTAGCAAAATGTTAATAATTATCTTGATATTTTTGGGATTGAAATCGCACTTCCGAGCCAGGAATATGATTCCACCACTGCTGTTTACACTCCTTTATTATGGAGTCCTGTTTGATATTTTGGAAACCACAATTTGAGCATGCAGACCTCTAGAGAAATAACAGGTCAACATTGTCAAGTACTCTAGTCAATGCCACTTACATGCCAAAGGGCCATGAATCCTTGGAGGTCAACTCTCCCCAGTCGAAGTTCTGAAACACGTTCGAAGATTTTCCAGCATGAATCGTGAACTGGGACAGCACGAGGAAATCCATGTTCATCTACAACTTCATCATTCATAGCCAAGAACGAATTGATACCGTAACGGTAACGGGGCAAGTCCCCCGGCTGCCAATGATCTTGGGTGGTGATTGACTGATCTGTAATAAAGTAATCACTGCACTTTTCATAATCTGGTGCATCTTCCTCTTCAGAAACGTTTTCAGGTTTCTGAATGATGTAACGAGATAGCCTCATATCCTACAATTGTGAGTATTGGGGGATTGTCGGAGAAATCAACGCCCACCTTCATTTGCGCCACTGAAATACGATATCCGCTGTAGCCCCCATCGAAAACACAATTTGGACCAGCAATATGCTCAGTCAATGGACCATTTCTGGAAATTTTCTCGCAGCCACTTTCTTCTGATAAATCATAGCAGGCTCTCGCTTCTCTGGCATAATACAAACTAGTCGAATGACCCCAACCAGCCTCTGGTGGTTCATATTTTGTGCGGCACCTTGCATGATTGAATGATACAGCACAGATTTGACAAACATTCTCGCTGTAACCCATCTTTGGATCCAATCAATCCACTGAAATGAACGAGAAGACAGAATATAGAGGATCTAGAGAGAAGGGGGTTTCTTTTCTATGTTGATTTTCTGTGTCTTTTCGACGTGATCATCATTTGACCAAGAGTTCATCTGAATACTGCTAGCTCGGAAGTAAATGAATTATTGAGCAGATTGTGCAGCTCTCACGTCTTATAGATCTTCAGACTCCGAAAATTGTCTTTTAGTGCTGAGTGCTGCCTACACACAACCACGGGAATCTCTTTCGTCGGCCTTACCTAGGCACTTGAGCCTGGCATGGAGCATACAATAAAGTGCTGCAATTGACATTATTGGTCTATATAAATAATTACAATATAAACAGAAAATATATCAAAAGATGAGAATGATAGAAGATATGGTAGGAAATCTTTTACAAGATGGAAATGAACTAAAGCGATATCGTTCTGAGATCAAGATCTACCTAGTATCTTTGCGGAGGGGCATGGTCAAGCTAGGCCCAAGCGTCCCCTAGTTCCAAAGCCTCCCTCGGATATCGACCGACCCCTCCGAACATTGAAACATTCAGTCTATGACCACAGCGTCTTGAGCAAGGAAACTTATTCGCCTCAATTTGTACGATTTCCCTCCCAAATACCTTGGATAGTCCTTTAAACCATCGAAAATAATGGCTCTCGAACATGGAAACCCCGCAGATCTCCTTCCTGTCCATTGGAAATCTCAAATCACAGCCTGGTTTGCAGAAGATACCCCCTCCTTCGATTACGGCGGATTCGTCGTTGGTGATAGCGAACGAACTGCAACTCTATATGGAAAATCGCGAGGAATACTAGCAGGTGTGCCATTTTTCGACGAGGTATTCGCACAAGCTGGATGTTCTGTAAAATGGCATATGAAGGAAGGAACATTAGTCGATCCTGGCGCATCCGGAAAAGTAGCCGTAGCTACTGTTACGGGACCAGTACGGAAACTTTTGCTAGGAGAGAGAGTTGCACTTAATACACTGAGTCGTTGTTCTGGTATTGCGACGAAATCGAGGGATATGGAGGTTTTGGTTAGGAAGGCGGGGTACAAGGGAATTCTTGCTGGAACAAGGAAGACTACACCAGGCTTTAGGTTGGTGGAGAAATATGGAATGATTGTTGGAGGGGTAGATGGGCATAGACATGATTTGTCTAGTATGACTATGTTAAAGGATAATCACATTTGGGCTAGGGGTAGTATTACTGATGCGGTTAAGGCTGCGAAGGCGGCTGGTGGGTTCGCATTAAAGATTGAAGTGGAGGTTGATAGCGAAGATGGTGCTGATGAAGCTATTGAAGCTGGTGCTGATATCATCATGTTGGATAATTTTTCAGGAGATGGATTGAAGGTTGCTGCGAAGAGTTTAAGGCAAAGGTGGGCTGGGAAGAGGGAGTTCTTACTGGAGTGTAGTGGAGGGCTTACATCTGAGAATGTGGAAACCTATATCAATAATGGTAGGTTCAATACGTTCCCCGTCTCTCGATCATTTCTAATCCATATATACAGATATAGATATCATCTCCACGAGTTCGATACATCAAGGTGTACCTCATGTCGATTTCTCTTTGAAAATCGATCATTAGTGAATAGCATAAGGAAAAAATTAAAATTAATTACTCTCCAGGACGCATGATTGTTGTGATCTCAGTCATAGCCTTCTATTATGACCGGGCAACCAGTCTCATATTGCAGGTACACAAGCAGAAACGTCATCTAATTCAGCTATAATACTAAGATGGACATAATGGCAGCACTGAAACTAGCATGTATGCCTCATCATGATCTGCTCGAAGTCGATGGAAGAAGTAGAACACCCGGGCCGGCATTTTCACCATCACTACTCGCTCTTCTTTGAGCTTCGCGTCTTCTTAGGATAACATAGCACACTTTCCTTGTCTTTCAAAGGCGTTACTTTCTACGAAATTTAGAGTGGTTACCGATCTGATCTCATGATACTCGATATGCACTATATCAACATTGTCAGTCGGTACTGAAGTTGAGGTTTAAATAACAACCACTTACTCATAAATAACCTCCGCCCCTTTTCTCATGCCACTACCCACCCACATTCCACAATTGACCCTTGAACTGTATCTCTCATCACCTGTCTCCATCTCAATAAACAACCTAAATTTATAACTATTTGGATCAACTTGATCAGCCAACGCAGGGTCCGCTAGCTGAGCTAACACTTCAGTGGGGCCCGTTCTCCAACCATGCGTTTTGATCGCAATATGTGCTGGAGGATCATCATGAGTTTGGAGTAGATAGTTCGTTTCTAGACGGGCTGATCCATCGGGTATTATTAGTTGGCTATCTTGACCTCCGGGCTGTGAAACATTAGTGTCGAAAGGGGGAGGAGAAAAGAGTGATGTACTAATACGATTCCTGATCCCCATGATCCAGACCACACACCACCTGTGAATGATATCCAATTTCGATGTCCAAATGGTGTTTGGCCAACGGAAATTCGAGGATTTAGGGAAACTGACATACGGAAATCGAGATTTAGAGTTGGATGGGGCAATGATAAATCTGGATGAGGGTATGAAGATGTGTTGGAATTGGTCTCGGTTTGGTTCCCTCTGCTAATCATCAGCATTTACGCATTTTCACAACCTTTTCGGGCATTTAGGTGGTGTTTTGAAAAAAGAGGTTCAAATTCCTAAAACTTCAAGAGAGTAAAGCCAAATGAAAAATTCCCGGGAATTGGATTAATTGAATGTGACTTGGTAGCCAATGATGTAGCTGAATAATGTGAAGTGAAATATAACAAGTGCTAACTAAATATATTTCGTGAAATAGTGATAACATACTGAGCAGCAAAGTTCCAATCCCAAGTATAGTCCTCATCTGCTGTAGAACCCCATCTCTGAGCCTTCGAACCTTGTATTCTAGCAGTAGGAGTAAAACTCTCTCGCCCTCCAACACTCGTTCGAGAATCATTTGAATCGCTACTAGCTCCGAGGTTTCCCCGCACATTTTGAGGTCCATTTACAGACCAATCGATTCGTGAAGTTGAAGAACTCATTTCGGATTAACAATTTAAACAATTAGTTTCCTGTCGTAGTACTTGTGTAGTATTTGGTATAGGTGGTAGTGGTGGTAGTGGTGGAATACGATTTTGAATATATGTGAAGGAGGAGTGTGCTTGGTTGACATCCTCGGATTCCATTTGAGGGGTATAAACTGGGGCAGGAGCCTGCTTTTTTGGATTGATCGTGCCTGCCTCGTATAGACAGAATATTCCAAGGTTTCATATATAATTAGATATGTAGTTAGAGAGACAGTCAGCGTCATACAGTTCGCTAAAATCCCCAGATTTGATGCTGCACTTCTACAACGTCTGCACGCAATTTTGTATTTATTCAAATTCAACAATATCAATTTACTCAGTTCAACTTGTCCGAGGCAATTCATGGCACAGATCATATGCCATAGTTGGTGGGGGCTGACATAAGCGGGCCAAGTGTTTGCGTCGAAATTGTCCGCCTGAAAATCCTTTCGCCCCGCCACAATGTCCATTATAGTTTTGAACAAACTCATTCAATCATCAAACAAAGCAAACACAAGCCCGGTTGGCACAATTGGTTAGCGCGTGGGCCTTTTACGATAGATTCTATCATATGAAAGCCCAAGGTTGAGAGTTCGAGCCTCTCATCGGGCGTTTGCAATATGTTTTTGCAATTTTTTGATGTCTTCCCCCCTTCATTTTCGGTTGCACGTGACACTTGTCTACTCTTCTTTTCCCTTATGGCTGTACTCCGTGAGAAGTACGTTCGTTCGGTTGTGGGTACGAAAGTACACTTCTCCACAAATTTCTTTTGTTCGTCGGAAATTTCTTAAGGAATGTCCCGCTCAGAACCTCCACCAGCTAAATCGAATCTCGCTAATTCTCATTTTTTTCTTATATTTTTTGCAAAGCTTTCTCTCCGGCCATTGACGGTTTGAATATGTAGAAAACGAGCATCGCAACATCAAAAAGATCAAAGCCTGCCCGGCTAGCTCAATCGGTAGAGCGTGTGACTCTTATGATTCAATATCTATGAGTTCTTCTGAAATCACAAGGTTGGGGGTTCGACCCCCCCGTTGGGCTCAATTCCCTTCAGTAGAAACTTTTTTGTCAGTGTTTTTTGTGGTATTCTTTTGTCCCTAATAGAACCAAACAAAGACTCTGTCCGAGAGGAAGGGGGTGGCTGGAGTCGCTGCTCATGATGATGTTAACAAAATTAATCTTGTTCCCGTCCGCTCAGAGAGTTATAGTCAGTAGTGTGTGAGAGTAGCTCTCCGACATAGCTTAAAAGACCCACGCTCAACCAATTGTGCAAACCGGGCTTGTGTTTGCTTTGTTTGATATCCGGCGGCCCTAGCGGGCCGCCCCGCTCTTTTCAAAAATTCAACTATCTAGAAGCACAAGATGCGTACGAACCTCAAAATCGATATTTGATTGCAAAAAAAATTGGAAAAAGATAATTCTCTCAGGCGTGAGTCGAACACGCGACATCCAGATTACAATATACAATTACAGTCTGACGTCATAAACCAACTAGACGACCGAGAGTGTTTTCAAGTAGGCTTGAATGGTCACAGTTTGTTGTGTTTGTTGAATATGGCAATGGCTTTGAAATATATATACGGTCTTATTATAATTGCTGTGGGGCTTTGAGGTGAGGTTCCACAGAAAATGACACTCCCCGCTCCGCGCCTATTCAAGAACTCCATACCTCGGCTTAAGTAACTACATGGTAGCAGCAAAGTAGAGTTAGAAGTCTAACGTGAAGTACTCATTTGAGTGTCGTAGTGATCATAGATTTCGTCTCTCCAACTTGTACACGAGGTTGGCTCTAGAAAATTAGTGAGCTTTCATACTAAAATGCATTCATTAAGGTTACTCGCGTGCAAGCAAATTTTCGATATTAATAAGCAAGTACGCAACGTATCTCTTCGAGTTCATTTTTCCGATAACTTTTAGTGAATGTCAATTCAAACAAGATATCCGTCAAATAAATCGAACTTGTCAATTTTTCAAAGGAAGGGAGTCTATAAAAGTATGTCGGATTTTGGAATCAGTTGAGGGAGGTACAAGTAGGTGAATGTCCCCCAACTCGCGATGAAGAATCCGTTATTATCTAGATTCTAATAGCTCATTCTAATTCTACTCGGCTCTTGGTTCTACAGGTTCGATGAAGTCCAATCAATAGCCCGAACGTGTTGATAGAATGAGGAAGTATCGAAATTTCATTCGTACTCGAAACTAGTTCTATGTCTCAGAGAGTTTTGAGATCCATACAAAAGACTCAAAATTCAAAGAGTAGTTATATGTCACAATATCATATTGCATATCGATGTCGATCTTGACTCTTGATCTGATAATTCTATTGTCTCTACTTCTGCGATAAACTTACTATAATCTCCATGCTGAAATATATATCCTCGATTATTGTATTTTATATTCCGCTTAAACATAACCAATCCAACGATGTCTATAATGTAATAAATATAAATTGAATGACGTACATTGTCTCATCATAAACCAAATTTCTAGACAGGCCTCCATTTTAGACAAGAAGGTTGGGAATTTGATTGTAAACCCTCAGTCTCTTATCAAACTTAGAGGAGCCAGATATTACAACAAGTAGTAAAAACATAGAGTTCAAGATACCTCAAAATTCCAAGTAATCACATATACACAATACATAAAGAAAATGAATGATACAACTTGCTAAGCATCGAAGAAAGAATGACAAGAACATATAGAAATGATAAATAATGTAAGCAACTGTATTTATTCATTCATCTGATATCTCACCAAAGCGATGTTAGCCTCGTTTAGATTCCTATGTCGCTGATCCGAGTGTATGATGCAATCTACAATTTGATATCTGAGAATCTTTTAGCAGTGTATTTCTCTAGTGATAGTCTGGTGGTATATACCTGATTGCCTACGTGGACTGAATATCGAGTACCAAACATTGAATCAACGTCTATCGAGTAGACTTAAATGTTTTTCCCAGCCGCAGAAGATTCAGCTTAGTTCTTTCTAGACCTGAAGGTTGTTTAGCCAAAGACATCAATACAGTATCGGAGGCTTTTACAAAAATTATTACATCCGAGTCCACGCATACAATTGATGAACTTACTAGACAGTATGGATATACTAAGATGGACCGCCATAATAATATAATCTGAGTACCTATTCATAGAAATTCAAGCGCAGATAGGAAGTATATAGTAAACGCCAAGTGTTGAATATTCGAGAATGGCTTGATAGTTCAGAGATGTGGATATTGAGAGGCATCCGAATATTTAAAATGAGAGAACTATTAGTGAATAGTCCACCTGCTATTCAAGAATTAAGATTGTTTCCTTGTCGGGTTGGAAGCTGGAGTTGTCCAAATACGCTGCATAGAAACCGGAGCGTTAACGGCATTGTCATAAGTATCTACTAACTGGATTATTAGATGTTAGATGTTAGATCGGTTGATCGTTCGATACCTGATTACAGTAGACATTCCGATATTTTCACCCCCGCAGATTGAGTGCAAATTCAGATGAATGCTGGATACTCTTCTAAATTCAAACTAGTATTAATCGCTTGGATTGCAGATGCAATCATTATAATGTATACTTTGCCGTTCTCTCAAGCTTTAGAATCCATCTCTAATCGATCCTTGCTTATATATTAAGCAGAAAATGGTTATACAACAGAATCAGAATTTTTCCTGAGAGAAACTTTCACGAAAGCTGATGCACAATCCCAAAAATAAAGACCCTCAATCGCAGGCTCCCCATCTTTATAATGTCTCACACGAGGCCCATGAGTATACATCGACGAATGCAAGTCGTGCCGAAAAATAAGGATTCTATCAGTCTCGGACCACCTTCCTGTCAAGCTTGCTAATTCTGAAGAACGTCCTGGAACTCTGATAGGTGGTATAAACTTAACCACAACTTCCGTCATCTTGAAAAAATCTGCGCGTGAAGGTATCGCTGCGTCATGAGGAAGAATAATGTATGTCGGTACCCATCTTTTGTATCCAAGGAAGTAGTCCGGACTGTTTACGTGTATAGCCTCAAATCCGATCTTATTGTAATTTCGAGTATTCCAGCCTGGTACTCTTTGGAGGGATGGGGGGCGATCGAATTCTGCAGCTCTCATCCAGCCTTGCCGTCGTTGAATTACAGTGCTGGCCCTGAACTCTGCAGTTCCTATCTGGGCGGCTTTGACTTCCTGGGGGTTGTTCAAATCGAGTGGGTTGGAATTGAAGACATCGCGGACAACAAAGTCTAAATGATGTATTAGAAGAGAAGTTCTGAACTGCAGTCCCTTGTAACACACCATCTCCACGACCAACCCTTTCAAAGAGACTAGGCATTCTTGCCAGTATAATCGACTCAATATTCACCCTTGTATCATGAGCCAAGCACATATTCAGGGTAACAGGATGAGAATACCTCTTTAAGTTTGATAATAGTATATAAATGCTGCAGTGTATTTCTGTCGAGTAATTCTGATGTCTAGTTATGGTGTATGCGAATTCGCCGTGAGTTATCGTTGTATTATCTGTTGAGTGAGTGTGTTGTGTAAATAAGACTTTGACTGCTGGAGGGAAGTAATATAAACTAGTATGTAAGTAGAATTAAGAGGAAGGAATCGATGCAAGACTTTGACCATTTCAGTTGGAAGGTACAATGACGGCTACCAAACCAGTTTTCAAGGAGAGATCCAGAAGGAGGTGCTTTGGAACGCCAATCGAAGCAAATATGGTTCTTGATGGGAAAAATTTGGAAGCATCAGAATCATGAATTATATGACATATGGGTCAGGGCTACAGTTAAACAGCAGTGGAAGAGTCTCTCCATGTCTATTAAATTGGTTCGGAATAGCTGATAACTGGAATAATAAAGTGTGAAATATAGTGGAATGGCATATCCCATTCAAATAATAAAGACATTGTTACTGGTCTATGGACTCCAAGTACTTAGGTATCGGAGGATTAGGGAGTCAAAAGATGTATTGCAGTAATTAGTAGAATTTGATAATTAGTCTTATGGTAAGGTTTCTTTAAAGTATTCATTTCACCCAACGGAAAGTATAGGTCCAATATGACCGAACCTCAAAGTATATTTAAAATTTTATTTCGGTTTGGAAATGCAGGGGAAGAGTTATTATACGATTCGTGGAATATAGCCAGAAATAATTTGATTTGTGGTTTTAGGCTAAGAGGTTATGTATAATTTCTGATTCTTTAGGTAGCATAAAGGCTCGCAACCGTCAACAATATCTGACAACAAGCTGGATTTGATAAGTGGTAAAGGAAGAGCATGGGGATAACCCTATACTCTGGAACAGACTTGCAACAAAAGCCTTTCATACTGGAGGACACGAGAAGATGAACTTTAAGGTTCAATAGTCGAGAGTCTAAGTCCTATTCCGCATCATAGTCGGAATTACATAGACTTTGATAGCTCACTATCGATATCATTATATGTAGATGGGCAACAAAACATGATAAACATTCGAGATGCAAGTCATTGTGAAATTGAGAGCATCAGAATCAATGGCGGGAAGTTGTCGCAAGCACGAAGCCACATTCATGAGAGGGCACTTGCATCTGGCAAAGAGTATCTATGATAGATTACTCGTTAAGCAATTTCGACCGGTATCAAAGAGACAAGTTCATCAGATTTGGAAAGAGCTGCCCCATAGATGGACTCGAAACTAATCAAGCCTGAGGAAGGGGTGAGTGATAGCCATGACCCAATTTGTAAGGGGAGAACAATTGAAAAACTCGCAAAACCCAATATATAATCTCGACCTGTACGCTTTCCCTCTTGACATGCAGACAGCTTGTTCCAATTATGGTACTCCGAAGTGCTAACTATCATCTCAATCTCGATTGAGGTAATGATTGATCTTTGATGCAGAGATGTCAAGAGTGAAAGATATTGATCTTGGGACTCATTACACGTGATGCGGCAAAAATGCAGTAAGCGGCCGCATAGCCGCATCAACCTCAATATCGACTTATTTTCTAAGCAATAATCATTCTCTGTGAGCACTCCGTAAAAATGAAGCGCATTAGTCAACTAACGGTGGTTAATGGCTTGAAAGGCCTACGAATCTCTCGTGGTCAAAGTTTAGCTCCATTGAGCCAACGATGTATCCACACAACACCACCTTCGCCTGCAACAGTTGCGCCTGCGGCATTCACAGCATCTGGCCCGCCACCAGCCGCGCCAACTCCCAGTGCTGAGCATGTCGATATTCGGGTCGCAAGGAAGAGGAAGCAAGCAGAGCTACTCAAGAAGGGCCAAGATATGAGAGCTGTAGCTAATGGGAAAGGCGGTGGAACTGCGAAACTCAAGAGGTTCTGGAAGGATGTTAATGTACAGGATACGGAAGGTAACATTTGTCAATTCCCTATTTCATTTTAAATAACAAATCCGCTAATCAGTGTTGAGAATTCAGAGGGCTTACAGATATTCCTTGACAAACGAGCTCTCCGAAGACCTTCCAAAGATATCCTCACAGTACCACATCATAAACCACATTTGGCATCTGCCATCGCCCTTGAATGGGATCTCCTTGTGTCTGCACAACAAGCTTTAAAAACCCATCTTATACCGATGACTTCACTCGTGAACCGCGCTCTCGATATCATAGATGAAGAAAAGGAGGGGGGAGACTTAATCAGGACCCATATTGTTACAACCGTAATGCGATATCTCGATACCGATTCACTTTTGTGTTGGGCGCCTGAAGCACCTGAAGATCCACCAGGATATGAAACACATGTTGATAGAGTAGAGAGTCTGCGAAGCATTCAAAGGAAATCTGCGGAGCCTATTATTCAATTCTTGTCTGAGAAGGTATGGCCCGGGGTAGAACTTATTCCAGTTTTAGATGCGGATAGTATTGTACCCAAGAGTCAACCCCAAATGACCAAGGATATAATAAGAGGATGGGTTTCTGGATTACCTCCATTCGAGCTTGCAGGATTGGAGAGAGGTGTGTTGGCTGGAAAGAGTTTACTCGGAGCTGCACGATTAGTAGTTGAATGGAGTGCTGAGTTAGCACATTTGCGGGATGAAGCTGCCGAGAAGAAATTTGGTGTAGAGGAAGCGGCCAAAGCTGCAAGTTTAGAGGTAGACTGGCAGACCGGTATGTGGGGAGCTGTTGAAGATACACATGATGTTGAGAGGGAAGATATCAGAAGGCAATTGGGAAGTGTAGTATTACTTGTATCTGGGGCAAGAAATTAGGCTATGTATACAATGACATCTTCAAAGAACGTATACACTATGTTAAAGATGAACTCGAGAGTGGGAACGGGCTCAAAGTTTCATTCTCATACTTATGCTGATCGATAAAATGGATAAAAAGGATCAAGCCCTATCATAGCGCTTTTGACGCCCATCAACTCAGCTCCTATCCATAAAGATATCATGTCCATAGCACAAACTTTCAATGGATGAATGTTCATAATCCATAATCACACTCTCCTAATTTTGTGCTCATCAAAATATTGAACAATGCCATCTTATACTCCGATCTTCTTCATTATTCCACTCCGCCGCTACTTCATTACAACTGCACCCTTCCCCAGAAATGCTGCCACCAGACCGCCACTTACCCATCATCGATGACTTACTTCCAGTGCCACTCGAATTGTAAAAGTCATGAGTCTTTTAACATCGCAATTCTTTATATCCTCTTCTAGGATCTTCATTCTACTAACTGCGCCTTTAACATCGCTGTAAAATTGAATAGTCTGCTGCCTCTTCCTTCGGATTCCCCTCCCACCTCTTTGTTCCGTCTTTGCAGTCTTCTCGCATTCATTTTTGACCTCAATAACCCCGGGAGTCTTCTAGTAGTAAACAAAAGATCGGTTCTCGTGTCGTTATTCTGAATGTCGCCTGTACCGCGCTTCTGATCCTTTATGCGTTTGAATAAAATACTGGAACAACGCAGCTTTCGTCCTTGCAATCAATCCTCCAGCCAGAGAACAACTCAAATCGTTTGTGAATAGACCGAGATGTAGAAAACATAAGTGTGCTATATTGCAGCAGCCCGCCGTCGAGGTTCGAACTTCAGACTGTCTTTTTCCTCCTAGAACGTAACTCTTCTAGCTCACCAGTTTCGAATTCGAGGTTATAGAGCTCAGGTACCTAAAGATTTGATGGCCAGGATAGGTGAATATATGTGAACATAGAGGTAGGCAAACCTTTTGTTTTTGTTTTCAAGTACCTGTTCGTGAGGTGCGACAGGTATATGATTGACAGAGAATAAAAGCCACCCTATGCCCAGTCTCAATCGTCTGCAATCCACAAGTATTGAATGAGGCCGGCATCTAGTCAATGGACTGATACTAGGTGTATTGTTGTCAAACGTTACTCATTCGGCCTTGACCATCGCACAATAGATAGAAATAAATTTCAAGGGTTAATAATTTTGATTTTCAAGTATTCACTTCTTGATCTTGAGCCTTCACTGTCAAGTATCTTTCTACCACCAGAAATAGCCGCTTTTTAGATAGACGGAAATGCAGCCTTATTTGCCCACATGTAGGTTAGTAATATTTCGTCCAAATTTGTGCCTTCTCTGCTCTTCCTTTCTCCTTGTCAAGCGGATCAACAGCAGAAATATTTTCTGCAATCAATACCATCAAACGAGTACTCTATAACCAAAGAAAGACACAATCACCATCAAAGTCACCATGCCACCAAAAAAGGTTGTAAAAGCCCCTGCCAAGGGCAAAAAGGCGTCTACTCACCTTGCCGCCGCCGCGGCGAGCAGCAGCAGCACCACCACCACTATTGCTGCCGCTGCCGCCACAGTTGTCGCCAGTTGCGAGCCCCGTAACATATCCAATCGCACATTAGAGTGCGAAGCCAAAGGCATTCCGTGGTTTATCGGAACCATGCGGGAAAATTTCAACCAGGCCCTCTGCCGTACAGAGAAGAGCGTCAAGAGTAGCAAGGAGTGGCAGGCCGCCAATCCTGCTAAGAAAAAAGCACTGGTCCAGGCTGCGCGCTCCCAAAAGGAGCAAAAAGAGTACGTATTTAACCAAAAAAATCAATTAAACCTTGACAAATAAAAGCTAATGCGCATGATATAGGAGGGACCTACGCTTTGATTGGCGAGAGGCGGCAAGAAATATGGACTTTCGGGCCAAGGGCGATAACTTTCTTTGGAGAGAGGGCTGTCCGATTTATGGCACCGCAGGAGCCTTGGATCCCACCGAGGAGGAGGAGGAGGAGGAGGAGGAGGAGGAGGAATTGCCTTTATCTCTCCCAGACGACGAGCCAAGTAAGTCGTCAAACTACAACCTCCGTTGAATGTGTGATGTAATATGGAACAATAAGACTAAACGATTGTCCAGCAATCAAGAAACGCCGCCGGGACGACGAAGACGACGACGAAGACGACCCCAACGGGGATTATACCAAACGGTATATGAGCCATTCCATCCCTCGCCAAGTATGTACTAAACCACCACTATCTGGACAATCAACAGATATACAGCGCTCGATACTGATTTTCCACATAGCGCGTTTAAGCTGCCGTCGCCTTCTCCGGTGCTCTGCGGTCTTCAAGTAAGTACGCTAGACCCCAATGTCCCTAATAGATTCGAACAATGGACCACGTATATAGAGCAGCGCTAACCTCCGATCTAGAAAGTTTAGATCTCCGGTGCCGCCCTGCCCCACTCTGCTTACCTTGGGTCAGTTTGATACCCCAAAACTACCTCAATCTGTTCGAACAATCAACAGGCGTGGAAAGATAAAGGCTGGCCACTAATATAAGTAGTTTAGACTGTCGCTGCTGCCGCCGTTCTGTCGTTCCTTCTGGTTAGTACGATATCCTCCAGTGGCTAATTCGATCAAGCAATTAACCGCGGACTTGGATCTCGAATCTAACCTCCCGTGTAGGTTTATTGAGCTGTCGTTAGACTTTGCGCCACTCCTGGTCCATCTGGTCAGTACAACGCCCTTCGATAATCCCGCTCTACGTGAACAATGGGGAAGATATATTGATCAACGCTAACCTCCGATTTAGCTTGTTTCCTCTGCTGTCGTGCTTTTCGTCGCTCCTTTGCCTTCGGGTAAGTACAATGCCCTACAACTATCCTGGTCTAGACGGACATCAAAGCTACCCTTTCGAGAAATTAAGCTAACGTGTTGAAAATCAGGCTCTTCATAAAACTGCCGGAGGGCGCAATGTCTGGACTTGTTTGGTAAGTGCATATCAATTCCCCAGATCAATCCAAACAATGAAAAGCTAATAATATACTCTAGGTCGAATCCGCGAGTTGCAGGCTCAAATCAACTTATTTCTCCGCTCTTAAATCATACCCACACGTGCCAAGACTTCTTGACCTGATTTGAATGATATGTATTATGTATAAGTAACTGACTGGCTGATAGCCCGTTAACTACTAGGTATTTATGTACGTGTTCTCTTGTGTATCGTTGCATCTTATGGTAAACCGCCCAGCTTGTCGCCAAAAGTTTGGCCCGCCAAAAGCAAAAGCTATGAAAGAAGATTTATACTTTACATTCAAATATCCTACACCCTTCCCTATCTCTCCATCTAAACATGATCACTCCTCTTCCTTTACATCATTAAAAATATCCTCAACGCCTGTCCATGCTTCACCAGTAGCAGCCTTCTCTCGTTCGTTCCAATATTTATCGTTGAAAGCCCAGTATTCCTCTCCAGTTATTGGACATTTCGATTTCTCGAACCATTGAGGAACGAAAGCTTCACCGAGCTGTTCACGCTCACGTCGTCTAGCACGTTGTTTCTCTTCAAGGCGATTCTTCTCAGTAGCAGCTAAATCGTACTCGCCATCTTCCATAGCACGCTGATCAGGTCTCAATCGAGAATCCGTTGGTGGCAACCAAGGGCGAAGGTTGTCATTGATGTCATTGAATGTGAGAACGAAAGGAGTCAGATTGAATGGGATACCAGCTGGGCGTGGATTAGCTTCCCAGACCAAAAATGCTTGGCTTGGATCATTGACACTGCCTCTGCGGTGAGAAGAACCGGATTTAGGTTCCTCGACAGTTGCCTCGTAACCAGGCGTGAAACGAGCATAAATTTTACTGTTCCAGCGACCACCAAGACTGAAACGAGTTTGTCCGCTCGCATCATTGACTCTACCAGTGATATGATAAGCACTAGAAGCCTTCCAACCTCGAGCCTTAAATTCGACGTTGCAAACTTCACCTGTTGTCCAGTTCTTTATTTCCATTGGCCCATAATTGTCGACCACAGGGTTACCGGTTATAATTCCAACGACGGAAGATGTGACTTTCTTCCAGGTATACAACTCTTCTGGTCCTCCAGATGTAGGACGAAGTTTAAGGAACCAAGTGCCGAGAGGATTAATATCGAAAGACTTTCCATAAAACTTAGACTTCACAGCTGATTCTCCATAATAGGTCCATTTAGGAGACTCGGCCCAAGCAGCACCAACTGGTGGATGATGACTGACTTGCTCGATGAAGAAGCGATAATTCTTATCAGGACGAACATATTCGAAAGTTTCGCCAAGAAGGGGATTGAAAGGTTTTGCAACTCTGTCAATTGTCGATGCATACTCACTTGAGGCGAAAGCTGCAACATATACCATGCGCTCTATGGAGTCTGCTCGATCTGCTGCAATATCTAAAAGATCTGCATATTCCATATCTTCACCACATCGATACAGTAATGACGTCGGTTCGTTGAAAGACACAGGAAGTGTCATTTTAGTCATGTCCTTGCCAATCATAGATTTAAGAATACCCTTGAAAATGATTAGTGATGTCGGAATAAAACGAGCTCAAATACATACCCATAGAGAAATCTTTGGACGATCATCAGCATCCATCTTTAGACGAGTTCTTACGCCATTTTCATATCCCTTGAAAGCAGAACTGATGTCCGGCCCCCCAGCTTTTACAAGTTCACCCTCCTCTACCTTTTCAGTTTCACCTACAGCAGGGCTCGAAAGCGGTAGAGCTTTGACTACTTCAACCTGGCCGGCATCAACGGCGTCGAAGAATTCGTCATCTTCGTCGGAGTCCGAATCAGACATATCAGGTATACCGTCAGCCATTGATTTCTGTCGTAGTGAGCTTTTGCTAGTCGCTACATGTCTTAAGGGAGCCGTCCCGTCATCATTGAGAGAAACATCATCAAGAGCCTCATCTATCTCAGCTCTTGCTGCTAATTCACCTCTGCTAGCTGGTCTAGATGCTGATCGAGTGACTTCCCGAAGTGCTCGTTTTGTCATCTTTCTCTTTTCCTCCGATTCGCCCATACGAGCCATTAATTCATCCTGTTCACGAGCGACTTGAGCCATACTTTCTTCCCACATCCTTCGCATATGCTCCTCCCGATCAAGACGTTGTTGCCAATATGCATCTCTATCTTTGGAAATTTTCAAAAGATCGCCAACGAGGCCCTTGAGATTACGAATGGCCGAATCATATGTCGCGGTTGCTTGGTTCGCAACTGGGTCAGAGATGACGAGATTTGGATTTCTGGATTGCTCTACTTGTAAAGCTGCATTGACTTGTCCCATGAGCTCGAGTTGCAGTCGAGCAGATTGAGCCGTGATTTCAAAAGCATCCTTACTTGCCGGCATCTCGTGCTCACTAGAACCATCTCCATATTCATCATCATCATCTCCATCAACAGGTCCTGTTCCAATGTGACTTGGTATTCTACTTCCATCGCCGATGAAGCTTGGGTTGTATGATCCATAATTAGTTTCTTCCTCATCGCCAACACTACCGGCAATACTAGTGAATGCGACTCGTGTACTTGCAATCCTGCTGAGGCTAGTCTGTGGTAAAAGTCTGCTACCTTGAATGCTCTCACGGCGTGAGTCCGTATAGACAAGAGATGGCTCGTTGAGACCGTTGCTGTCAAAGGTTTCCTTGGATCCACTGCCAGATTGATCTTTTGCTTGCTGTAACAGTTCTAGTCTCTTGGCCTCTTGTTTTTCCTCTTCCTTGGCCTGATCCTTAGTCCATTGTATAGAATTGTTCAGCGCCCAAAACCACCTTTTAGCTTCAACTTCATGGTTAGCTTTAAGGTGATATTTGACGGATGATTTTCCAATGATTTCGAACTTGGTCTTCTCTGTAGGATCCATGTTGAGTTTCGCGATGCGCATATTAATTGCACCTCGACAAGCAGACCCGGCATCGTCCTGGTGTTTGGAATAACTTAGAATACCATCTTCCAAGGTAAACCAACGTAATTGATAACCTTTGCGATAATTTGTCCACTTTTTTAGATAGCCTTGCATTTCTCGACCCTCCTTTCCAGCTAGTGCATCTGACGGGTTGGCATTGACTGCTCCTTGTTGAGATACATTCCCGAGAACAGCTTTCTCCTGAATTCCTCGTTGAGCGGCAACTGCAGCAGGAGACTTCTTTAACATAGCTTTGGTTGCATCGTCTTTTGTGTAATCTTGCGGCAATTTTCCTTTTCGGTCGCGACGGAACGGATCAGCACCATGTAACAGCAACACTTGTATGAGCTCAATGTTCCTTTTTCTGGAAGCCTCATGCAGTAAAGTGCCACCAGCTTGTACCGTAATTGGATCAGATGTGAATTCTCCGCCATTGATATCCAAGACTGTTTTGACTCGAGGTTCCTCCAAGATTTCGCCCAATGTCTTATAGTCTCCGTGCGCAACCAGTTCATGTATTTGCTTTATTTTACCATCCACAAACATTGAACGAGAGAGCTGTAGTTGCTGGAAAATATCGGGTGTTCGAGCAAGGTCAAGAGGTAGGCGACCCGCATAATTTGGTAAAGAATCGTTGATACCGGGCTGCCCAAGAAGCAAGCGTACAATAGGGCCACGACCTAAGCTTGCAGCAAGGTGAAGAGCTGTGTTCCCATCACGATCCTTCGCATTGACATCGATTGTTCCCGCTCCATCAGATAACACATACTCGATTACTTGTTGTTCAGCACATTGGATAGCTAAGTGCAGGATAGTGGTGTCTTCCAAGTTGGTTGAAACGGTTGCGAAACTAGAGATGCTCATTCGACTACCGTCAGACTCACGGATTGCCTTTGATATCGCTGCTGTATCCCCGTTCTTTAATGCCTCAAATATCTTGAACTTTCGAACAGTCTGCTCGATGGACATCGTCTTGTCGGGTGACAAAGTAGCCGTGCTCCGCGGATGGACATTAGAAGCTGATCTCATGAGTCCTGCCGCACTGGTCGACTTTTTCGAAGAATGTCCGAGAGTGGGCTGAAATGGTGCAGCTGGAAGCGTCGGAGAGTGTGCCGTGGTCGCGGGAGACATCGGGGGTTGATATTCTACATTCTCGTCATCCTTTCCCTCTCTCCTGCTGCGCAGAAGGGATAAAGCAGATGATTTACTCCGTTTGTGACTAAGAATATAAGTATTAGCAGGTTGCCACTGTTCACAACAACGCTCGAAATCATTCGAGACCTAGAAAGAGGGGGTCGCGCTTCCCGCGGCATGATCAAAATTAATAATTCCTACTTACGTTGACTCAACGGGGTCCGTCATTGTCGGCGTTTTTCTATTATCCCCAGCTCAAGTTTCTGCTGCGTCAGTCACAGTGTCGAGTTGTGTGCCAACGAGCAAGTCCTTCGGGGGTAAATGCCAACTTTCTGGCCAAGCTCGAATGCCCGACAGTACCTTCCCGCCCAAGTTTCAAGAACTTTGGTTGGAAAGAGATGTGGCTCAGATTTGTGAGAGAGCGAAAGAAAAGTTGAAAAATTGAGATTGGAATTTCGAGTCCTCAAGGGAAGGTACAAGTACTCCCTAAAATCTCTCGAGGAAGCAATTATCAATTAGATTATGTAGTTGCTCTGGCTGAAACATTAGAGTTAACATGGATTGACAATGATGTAGCGAATGTGGAGAGAGATATCACGTGTGGATGATCGGGGCTCGGGGAAACAATTAAACGAGAAGAGCTTATTTTCATGTGAATGTTCATTTCTAGCATGAACCCTTCATGAATATGAACCCACTACCTAGTTGGAGGATCTCTTTAGAGGTGAGAAGTTAAAAATCCTAACTCCTCAGAAAGATCAAGCTAAGTTTCATAAAATTCTTGAATTTGCTGTTATATGCATGTTCTCAAATAGGGGTAAACTCTTGCTTCAACAACTCGTTTGCCTCACTGAAAAGTTCAAGAACGTCAAAACGCTGATAATCATGCTTGTATTCTAGGAAAAGTACAGAGATATAGTTTTCAAAATGAAAGTTTGATATTTGTTATATGTTGCTAGTTGTTTTGTCTGAAGTTTGTAGGATACACTGTAACTCTTGGGTCTCTTGTCAACGTTATTGGCATCTGTTTGACATCTACCAATGAGTTAGTTGATGATGGACTAATGCATCTCTATACTTTGATTGAACTTTTTCAACATTAGTGATGTGATTGAGAATCTAGTCAAGAGCCTTTCAATTGTATACATTATCACCAGGAGTAAGATCATACATCACCAGGTAGGAACCATGAGTTGGAAGGAATCGTTCTTCTGTTGTTTTGCTTTATTGATCTAATATTACTGAATCCTATAAACATTCTCCTATTGCCTTCCAATAGATGATTAGCAAAATCGACACTCACCTAGACTTCTCTTGTCTGATATCATTTGGAAAATGACTAACATTTTGATATGATCAGAGGACCTAGGGTGGTTGAGGGCTCTTCCCACCTTATTTACCTACCCACCCATTGACTGGTCAGACAGCGGTTGATCTATTGTCTGTTCCCCATTGTTTGGAAGTGAATCTCAAACATGTCAATATTACAACTGACCTTGATTCCTCCAGCCTTCAGCTTCTAATTCTAATCTTGAGAAGGCCCTGTCGAACTTCATCTCATAACGAATTACCCGTGTAATGGCTACTTTCAGTCCTATCGACTTTCAATGGTAATATCGTCTCATCATGTTTGTCCCAAACTACCTGGATACGCAAAAGGCTCTCTAGTCCTCTTTCCGAGCTCTCTATTTCTGAGGTTTAGCATTAGGAAACCATGGTCTCATTGATTTATTAACAAGGCAAAAAAGAGGCACATGCACTTTCAAGTGGCAGAGAATTCTTTGGGGTAATGTTTAAGCATCTTTATTTGTTTCTGTAATGCCTCTAGTCCTCAGTTAAAAGAAAACCGACACACACCGGTAAAATAGAATAGTGCCATGCCTCTCAGCCTCGGGTAATTCTGAAAATTTTAATCTTCTTCTCCTCCTGCCCTAACCCTGAAGTTTGTGTTCATTTTTCAATTGCTTCTTTATTTTATTGTCAAGCTCCTCTCTTTACCTGCTTCAGAGGATGACCTATATAGTCGGATCATCTTTTTCCACCTACCTTCTATACCTGGAAGCTCTTTTCGAATCCTCTTCTCTTCAACATGGAGTCAATTGCAATAATTCGAAGACTTCAACCACCAGAATATGCGTTAGATATTCTTCTGATCTTGCGCACCTTGATCATCTTCATCTTCGTATGGACTATGGTAGTTTTATGGAGCAGCTGGTTTAATGGCAGACCAGGCAACCATCGAATTACAAATTCTTGACTTATCAGCGGTTTCAGGTGAGTATATTTGATACCTTCTTCGCCATGCGCTCAGCTAATCGTATCAGATAACATGTGAAGGTCTGCAATGATTCTTGAGGGCAATTCTTCTGTCATATCAATGACATCGATAAGCTTGTCCCATTTTAATTCTACTTCTACTTCAAGATGCAAGATCAAGCCAGAAGCAAGATACGAACACTACATCAGCAGAATTTTTGTGTAGGTCATCTTTCCTCCTGGTTTGTGTTCAAGAGCAATCTTTCAAGCGCTGGTCCTCGATCTCATCAAATACTGATTTGAGTAGCTGCTGACCACCTGCTTACAGTACCCTACCTCGAATGTGTGGACGAAATCAGCAATATCTCGACAACTTCCAGACCTATCTCTGCCGCCAGAAGGAGTGAGCTATGGGAGCAAGAATGTAATAATTCGAAGGAAGCAGAAGTCTACACAAGAACTAATATCAAACTTCTTCTCAAAAAAATTGACTTGATGATCATGCATCCGGGTGGTTATATATTGGTGATGCATATACGTCCACTGTGGCATGTAAGTGTTATTGATATCACGATAAAGGTTCTTCCCTTTTGATTTATGAACATACTCCATGAAGTTTCATGAATTGTTGCGCCCATATAATGAGAGAAGGTACAGTGTTGGTCTTTCCTTACGAATAAGTGTCTCGCGGGTGGTTGATATACAGTACATTCATCGTTAATGACAGTTGCTCGTTTTCTATGAAGCTACCTGCCATTATGTTCAGGAATGTGCGCTGTGGATATAAAATACTTGGACTATGTTTGAGATGGTGTTGCTTTCTCTCATTTTACAACGTGAATTTGTGTGCACATTCATTGCTTCGTGCGAACGATGTACTACCCCTCAATGGTTGCATTGGTCTGAAGGATGTGCTAGATCTTGTGTGAAGTCAGAAACAAAGCTCCCTGGCTCATTGGTAGAGGATGTGCTTGGTACTTTAAAAGCTTTATGAATGACGTTTACCTGCTGCGTGTTCAAGGTTGGCTACATCTAAGTAGCTTTGAACGATTAAGTTAGAGGTGAGTCGTCAATACTAGTGGGTCCAGAGAACTGTAATACTGATCCATGAACAGGTAAAAGGGTCATCACTGATCTGCCATCAATCGCGATGTCAAACTTCCGAATCTTGACACCCGTATCTTGGCATACTACAGAACTACCTCATATCACAATCAACACCAGCAAGCACAATCGGAATGGAAGGCCCGGAAAGCACTGCACAAGTTGCTCCCGCCATAGAAGTGCCAAGTCAAAAGAACGACATACCACAATCAACACCAGCAAGCCCTCTAGCAAACATCGGCGACTTCCAAACCGTCAAAATATCCTAAGAGATAATTCTCCTATGGGAAAGCTGGGAGGGCTGGGAATATTGGTAAGTTATCATATAATGATATATGATTCTGCACCTATGCTAATGTAAACCAGGACACAACATCTCTGCGCCGAGGAACGCCGACGCCGCTCTCAGAGCACCAGCTCATGGGCTCAGCGAGCATTCATGCAAACTTTTACTATTGCCGTTATTGACAGTCCAGATGGCGGCGTCGGCGTTGATCTTTCTTCTAAGGCATGTCTTCCCTTGCGGAACCTTGCCAGCGATATTTCTGGAATAGTCTACCACGATCAACACCAGCAAATACACTTTTTATACCAAGAAAGATTGGAGATGGTAGTGATTGTAAGCTTAACAAAATTTGGAATCGAGAGACAAGTACTCACAGATTTATAGTTCCATCTTGCTTTGCTCCGCTGATCGTCCGTCCACAACTATCATTCAGGGTGTTATACTCATCATGACCAACAGGATGTTGGTGGTGGATTCTTTAAGGTACATCTTTTATCTCTATCTCTACTATCCAAGTCCACAGAGCGTCTAGCTGACATTTCCCATCCAGAATCCAAAAGAGCCATGCGCTACCTCAAAGAACACTACAATTTCAAGAACACTCGGGGTCGCATCGCATCGTTTTAAAGCAGATATATCTACCACCCACCCGACCTCCCTCCCAAAACAGAAAGTCCAAGCCCACAATGCAGAATACAAATCCGCCTCAGAAAATACAACTTCTCGCTCACTCACTCTCCAAGCCCCAGCCTTGAGTTTTTGAGAAAAAAGAAAGATGTCATGATTAATTCGTGTCATGATGTCACCATAACTTAAAATAATAGTCTACACCTCAAACATGTTCCTAGCTCCATTTGCAACTATCTAATAAGCATCACCTGCAAATGAAAATGAAAATGAAAATTTCTCTTCCCTATATCTATGAAATCCCACTGAACCGCCCATCCCGCACATCAAGCAAATTCCAAATCCCAAATCCAACAAGCAATCACCATCCACAAATCCATCAAAAACTCACACACTCCAAAATTCCCCCATGATCCTCTACAAATCTCACATCCCAACCCTATACACCCAGCTTATCCCCATTCCATCCCACCAAAAGAATCCACATCTCCTCTCCTCTCCAAACCCCCTCCCCCCCCCCTTTTTCATCCACGCGAAATCCCTCTCCTCCCATTCCAAAAACTTCAATACCTCTCACTCCTCCCTCCCCCATCCAAAGCGATCAACTCCAAAAGATGTACGTAAAACGACATGCGCCAAAAAAAACCCATCATATCCGAAAATGTCAAAGCGGAGAACCCAATACAATCTGCTAAAAAATAGCGGGGAAATTATTAATGCAGAAGCGGTGAGCATGGTACAGGAGAAGAGATATTCTATGAGTTAGTTTTCATAGTTGTGGAAGATATTGAGAATATGAGAGGTTGGTTTTATGGATATTGTGTTTTGTTGTGTGGAAATGGAATGGAATGGAATATTACCACTCATATCATTCATACATACTAAACTCCAAGATACCGGATTTCTCTTCACAGAAACACAAAACCATAGCGTCTCCATCCACAGCAGTGCACGTTGAGTTTTAGCTCAAAGGCGGTTTGTGCACACTCGAATTCGCGATGGCTCGGTGGATCTCATCACTCGAAGCTTGAAGACGACGTGCTGTTGGGGAAGTTTGGCCTGATAAGCTAGTATGATTCATCATAACCTCCACATATTTTTCACGACAGTGTATGGTATGGGGAAGTGATTGAATAAAATAGGATAGGATAAACACAAACTTTTAACCAATTAAAGAAGTTCAGAGAAAGGGAGAGTTCGGATCAGTGAAGGGAAGGGAAACCGGAATAGGTGTTAGAGGGAAGACATAGTGAGAGTACTTAGCTAGAGAGGAGAGGATCGAGGGTGCGACTACATATTCCAGGTAAAACCAGCTGTTGATGAATGGGATATCGGATTGCATCGGAGAATTGCTTACTCTGTGCTCTGCACTTGTGTTGCTAGGAGACTACTAGGTACTCACATGAACATTCAAGGTGTATGTATCGGCATTAAGAGGCGCAAGACAGATTCCGTAATCAAATAAGGCATTTGTACTTGTCCCGATACGTTTTAAATTTAGTTATCTACTCAGTGGATGAGTATACCTATCTTCCAGTTCCGTCTCATATATCGTTCTGAGGAATCCCGTAATACGGCGATTGGAAGCCCTTAGCTGCGTGTCAAAGATGATCGAATTGTAATCCTCGTATGAACGTAACTGCTGTTTTGCTATATGAAAGACTATGTGTATATTTCTGTCATTTGCGACGTTGGAACTTATAGCAGTTCAACCCGCATCTAGACAAGTGGGCTCCACTGCAGTAATCCTCATGTAGTAACAAGACCTAGCGAAGGAGTGATCTGAATCGAGACAATGCATAACATTGTGTAGGCCAGATCATATACCAGAATTCTCAATCCCAGACCCACCACATTGTGATTCCGCATGTATGAGAGCGTAGCGAAACCCCCCCAAATCGTGCTTCCTTCTCTTCGCAAACCTAATCCTCAGCTGTCCCCAGGCTTAAATCTCTTCAGCAGATGTGCCAAAAAGAAATTGAGCTCAGGAAACGGTGCGAATATAGCATGTGTAATAGAGATTCATAGATGGATAAGTAGAACGACGAGTGGAGAGCGAAGACAAAACTGAATCGACAAGTTGAAAAAACAAGACTAGTGAGACTAGCATAAAGAAGCAAAGAAACCACCTAGCTTAGACACTTGAACGATATTGGATATATCAGCAAGCTGACTTGATATCTCAAGACAGTGACTGTGTCTTCGAGTCGTTGGTTTTCATCTTAGCCACTGCCGGTGTTGTTGTTGCGGCTCACCAACGGCAGGCCATGAGAACCACAGTCCTCTCTTCTTCCAAATTCAGACTGAAAGGCTGATAAACTAGTATGAAAGATCTAGATGCTGACTCGGCACTCCGTAGGATTGAGGAAAAGGGGGAGTTCGTCAACGTTCGTATGTAATGTCGTAGGGACCTGATATATTAATGCCGTGTTTGAAACTGTGCCCGGTATTATGGATGTAGCATTCGCACACTGCCAAGGCCCTTTACAACACCATGTGAGAATTTTGTTCTCCTTATTGCCATCTGCATTGCACCTGCGTTGTTGGATGCATTTCTCTCTCAGCTGCGGGATATGCTTCCCGGTGCAATTGCTCTTATTCTGTGTTTTGTTGATATGAATATGCATGTTTGAATCGAGGCTGGCATCGTGAGGTCCTGCTTTATGCCAATAGGAGTTACCATCCGCAGACTCGAGAATCTCTCGACGTGGACTAGTTTTTTGCTGCCAAATCGTCTCGAAACTAGTCGTGTTCGCAGCGGGAGGGCATTCGCCTCGAAATCGTGAATTCGTGTTTGTTTTATGGAATGGGTATACACCGAACCACTACTTGTTGATTTCTTGTTGATTTCTTCGAAACCCTGGTATCTAGATTCGTAGGTGAATTATTAGCAACTCATCTGCCAGCTCATCCTGAAATTGCATGAACTGCTAGCCTCAAGCTCGACACGACAATGAATTGATCAGATTGTCATCTGTAGACCCTTTCAAGGTTTGGTATCTCCATAAGCTCGAATTAGCTAATCTATAGCTCGCTGCGGGCTTATTATTGTATCCGGGTCGTCGACGGTGAGATCGAAAGCCCAGCTCATGAGAATTCCATCATTGAACTGTCGTCCGCGAACTCGGGCATCTCCCCGCGTTGCGCCTTCCCACATATCGATTGTTTCCAAATCTATTCATAAAACATCCTCTGTTGAGTCCTGTGGAATCTGTACATCTGCAGTCCCAAATTTACTTGCGTTGACCCAATCAAACCCAAAGCCGCGATGGCGAGTTCGCAGACTCGTGATGAGTACAAACAATTTCGAGCTCCGCTAAGATGTGTTTGAAAGCATCATGATTTGGTCAGGCGGACCTGTCAAGGTTGTATATTTCGAACCAGTCTAAAGGGTGTTGAGGTTGTAGCTTCATTTTCGTCTTAGTCACATGTAAATTCGTTAAATCGTTCTCTACCTGCTCAACACCATATGAAGTATCTCTCTAATCTCGTGTTCTCTCACCTGTCGACTTACTCCCTAGTCATTGTGTCGAGAGATTTGAATCTCGAGGAAACCGTCACAGGACTGTATCTGCCGAGTAACCTTCAAGTGCATTGGTTTTCCCACCTTTGCTCCCATCTGTAAAAAGGAAGACCCCGCTCACCCAAGTGAAAGGGTTGAGTGGATGGATTCGGTTCATTTTCATCCATTAAGAAAACATCGAATTGCCGTCGTTCAGCTCATCCTAAAACTGGGTATCTTTCCAGCCTCGAGTTTTCTTCCCCCCGTTCTTTTCATAATGTATCGTGATAACAATTAGGGAGGTTGAGGGGTAGGTAATTTGACTCATGCCCCACCAATAGCCAGCACTTCTTGTTCGTTTCATCTTGTCTCGTGCTTGCTGTGAGATAATGCAGCATCCAATGCACACCTTTGAAGAGAATGAATAAGCTTACCGTCGACTTGACTGCGTTTGGATGATACTCGACTTCCAAAACTGATTCAAACCGTTCGTCTAAAGATAAATGAAACATCCATAACCGTATCAAGGATGGAATATGTAGTTCCATTCAATAATCTGACGCCAGCCTCGTTGTGCAGGAAATGTCAAGAGATATAAAATTGATTGGCGATAAGTGGAGAGAATGAATACTTTTTCTTTTTCTTTTCGAAACTCACATCATAATCTTCCGTTTCAATTCCCATTTATCCACTGATATTCCATACTTCTCCTCACGTACCATGAAAATTTGCAAGTGAATGGATGCAGGTGATGCAACGATAACCCACTCGTAGTAAGAACGCGGTGACACTTCATCAAAATAGATCAAATCTTGAGACCATGAAGACCGTCCTTGCATCAAGTTGCATGATATCAAGATTGCCCCTCACTAAATTTGGTTGCCCCTCCACCAAAGATATGAAAATGAATGAAAATTTGAGTCAAGGATTCAATCAAGATAGGAATTCACTAACTGCTTGTAAAGATCGTTGCCGCCAAACAATCCACATTGATTTCAATGAATCCACTCGGGTGCATGAAGGAGCAAAATTGAATGGAAATGATTGGTTTTCGTATCATCAAGATAAAACCTAATGTACTCGAGCAACGAAATGGTCTTGTAACTTGTAAGCCTGAGCCATCCTGGGAGCCCAATGATCCCAATCGCCACATTTACCTCATTGTCTTTGTGCAAAACTTTCATTTTATGGCCCGTTTTTGAATCTTTTTTCACTTTTTTTTCTGCTGGGAACCTCTTTATTTGACTTTCAATGACTTTCAAGGTTTGTTTTTTTTGTATGATTTTCATGAGCTATTATATTGTAGTACGATACCTAGTGAGCTAGGTAGTCTAGTCATACAGTAGTGATGCAGTAGGTAGATATAAATTAAAAGAGTGAATTTAGTAGATCAAAATCAATCCACTTTCAATATTCACCGAACCAGTCAGACCGCCGTAAATGACTGAAAATTGTACTTTTTGGTTGGAGTCACATGATGATACCCCACTAACTAGCGTTCAAATTCTATCGCTTAGCCTACCGCACACTTGAACTTTTTTTTATAAACCCCGCCATCCTCTCGAAACTCTTCTTCTTCCTTCTTCGTCGCACATACCTGGATTCAAGTAATCATACCTGTGCAGTAAGTTTAAATTCTTTCCATCCGTCCATCTATCGACCTCCTTTTTCTCTTCTTCTTCTTCTTCTTCTTCATCAACCTTCTCGAAGATCGATCAACTAATATCATCTTCTTTCAATAGATTCAATTTAAGAAGACAAAACTTCCACAAATAACCAAACACAACCTTCAAAATGGGGTAAGTCTTTTCAATCCATCAGAGTTTTCATCAGGATCATCTCTCGTCCTTCGATCTATATCCTCATGAACTTTATACTGACGTGTTTCTTTGCAGAAAGGAAAAGACACATATTAACGTCGTTGTCATCGGACACGTCGACTCCGGAAAGTCCACCACCACCGGTAAGCAACCCCGCCTACAGATCTGCCAACTCGATCTATGTATCTTTACGATCAATAACTTACACTACATACAGGTCACTTGATCTACAAGTGCGGAGGAATTGACAAGCGTACCATCGAGAAGTTCGAGAAGGTGAGCAGTTTTTCTTTTCTTTCTACGCATTCTTTGTTCGTGTACAGGTTCGGTGCTCAATGCCCAAGCTTATCGCACTGTGCCCCTCGGTGGGGTAAAGATTTTTTCTTGTACCACTTGCAGAATTTTATTGGTGCGCTCGGACCTTCTTTGGCACAAAAGAATTATCTGCGAGTAGTGGCATAGTGCGGCACGTCGAAAATATGTTATCTTTGGACCACATCAACGTCCATCACATGCTCCTCCAACAGTAACTAACAATCACCATAGGAAGCTGCCGAACTCGGAAAGGGTTCCTTCAAGTACGCATGGGTTTTGGACAAGCTCAAGGCTGAGCGTGAACGTGGTATCACCATCGACATTGCTCTCTGGAAGTTCGAGACTCCTAAGTACTATGTTACCGTCATTGGTAAGTTGTCCACTTCTTCGCCTTTCATCTTTCAATTTTCTAACACCATTTGCAGATGCCCCTGGTCATCGTGATTTCATCAAGAACATGATTACTGGTACTTCCCAAGCTGATTGCGCTGTTCTCATCATTGCCGCTGGTACTGGTGAGTTCGAGGCTGGTATCTCCAAGGATGGCCAAACTCGTGAGCACGCTCTTCTTGCCTACACCCTTGGTGTTAAGCAACTCATTGTTGCCATCAACAAGATGGACACCACCAAGTGGTCCGAGGATCGTTACCAAGAAATTATCAAGGAGACCTCCAACTTCATCAAGAAGGTCGGATACAACCCAAAGACCGTTCCTTTCGTTCCTATCTCCGGTTTCAACGGTGATAACATGATCGACAACTCCACCAACTGCCCATGGTACAAGGGTTGGGAGAAGGAATCCAAGGCTGGCAAGTCCACCGGAAAGACCCTTCTTGAGGCCATCGATGCCATCGACCCACCTTCCCGCCCAACTGACAAGCCCCTCCGTCTCCCACTCCAAGATGTTTACAAGATTGGTGGTATTGGAACGGTGCCAGTCGGTCGTGTTGAGACCGGTATCATCAAGGCCGGTATGGTCGTTACCTTCGCCCCAGCTGGTGTCACCACTGAAGTCAAGTCCGTCGAGATGCACCACGAACAACTCGTTGAGGGTGTTCCAGGTGACAACGTCGGTTTCAACGTCAAGAACGTTTCCGTTAAGGAAATTAGACGTGGTAACGTTGCTGGTGACTCCAAGCAAGACCCACCTAAGGGTGCTGAGTCCTTCAACGCTCAAGTCATTGTTCTTAACCACCCTGGTCAAGTCGGTGCCGGTTACGCTCCAGTCTTGGATTGCCACACTGCCCACATTGCTTGCAAGTTCTCTGAGCTCCTCCAAAAGATTGATCGTCGTACCGGTAAATCCATTGAAGACTCTCCAAAATTCATCAAGTCTGGTGATGCTGCTATCGTCAAGATGGTTCCATCCAAGCCTATGTGTGTTGAGGCCTTCACTGAGTACCCACCTCTCGGACGTTTCGCTGTCCGTGATATGAGACAAACTGTCGCTGTTGGTGTGATCAAGTTTGTAGTCCTGTTTTTTTATTCCCTCTCTCTTCATCTCGTCGTTGCTGTTACTAACATCTTTTCCCCAGGTCTGTTGAGAAGCAAGACAAGGCTGGTAAGGTCACCAAGGCCGCTGTCAAGGCTGGTGCCAAGAAATAAATGCAATAATGGAATGAAACAAAAAATTTCACCATCTTTGCTTTGTTTCGGGTTCACGATGATTTATGGCTAGGATGCAAAACACCATTTCCTTTTACCTCCTCGGTTTACGATAAGATGATTGGGTTTGGGTTTACGCGTAATGGTTTAGCTCTTCCGCGTTCTGGTATCATACATAGAACATAGTCGTCTAGAATGCACTTCAAAAGTAATTTGTTCCCGTCCCGTATGATGTGATGTGATCATGTTTATGTGACACTGATACCCCTTTTATTCATCTACATTCACAGTGATGACGAGATGAAGAGAGATGGAATAAAAAAACAGGACTACAAACTTGATCACACCAACAGTAAAGTTTTCCTCTTGTTGCAAGCGACCGGCGTGGCAGCACGCCAAGTTAAGTGCCTCTTCCGAAGTATGAGGAGAGGTCTTTTGAAAAGCAATAAGAGCGCTTTTAGGGGAAGATAGGTGTGAGTCCCACTTTTCACTCGAAAATTCTTGGCACTTTTTTGATCGATTTTTTCTTAGTTAGCAATTCCAAAAATCCCAAAAATTGAAGAAATCCGCCCTTTTGCCCTTTGGAAGAGGCCTGGGTTGTGTGTCAGCACGACGCACCCTGTTCTGAGAATTTGTGCCTTAAAAAGGCCTACCGCCCCATCCTACCCAAGTTTTGCAACAGGCTTACACAATCTATCAGTGCTGTCTCGAGTTTTGTTAATGGAACGTTGAAAATACCTTGATCATTTAGTAGTTACCTGGGCTCTATTGAATTAGCACATTGCTGTTATGTTACTTCACCTCCGGGCAGCAGATGTTTGTATTGCTACACCAAACGGCTGTTATCATGGGGGTAGGACTATAGGGCGATTAAATTTAGGGAAATTCTCGTCTGTAAACTTATCTCTTTGACTTTGTCTTGGTGTTCTTCCCAATGGACTTTGACTCAGAGCACAAGAACTTTTTTTTTTTGAGAAGACGATTTCGAGGATGTTTGTATGTATGTATGTATGGGTATTGTGTGAGTTGGATGGTGAGGTGGTAAGGTGGTGAGATGATGGGATGGTGAGATGGTGAAATCATGAGATGGCGAGGTGGTGAGATAATGAGATGATGAGATGGTGAGGTGGTGAGATGATGGGATGGTGTCGAATTTGATCCGCGGGGTTGAATCATCGCTTGCATCGTGGAGGGGAACATACGGAGTCGAAGGATAGAGTCAAAGTTCTAGTGATGACCTCGCTGGGTGAGGTTATTTATTCTCAGGGACAGTTTGGAATTTGGTGTTTGTATTGAAGTTTCTGGCTGCTGCTCACAATCTTTGCAAATATTTCTGAAGTCGGAGATCTATCTCGTGATGACCTCACTTAGCGAAGTTATTTGTAATTCTATGTTCTTTCGGATTTGATGTTTATAATGATGTTTTATTCGTGCTGCTCACAATCTTTAAAGCAAATTTCTCAAAGTAGAGATCTAGTGATGACCTCGCCTGGCGAGGTCATTTGTATGATTAGCGACAATTTGCAATTGGGATTTGGTGGGCTTGTTGAAGTTGCTGGGAGGTGGGTGTTTTTTTGTCTGTTGGGGATGGTGCTGGCTTCGGGATTTGGGGCAATGGGAAGGGAGTGTGGAAATGTGTAGGTTGGTGGTGGGATGGATGTTGTGAGTGGATGGTTGGAGGGGTTTCTGTGATTCTATTTGGATTTATGGGGGGTTGATTTGAAGGGTGGAGTGAGTTGTATAGTTTGATGGTTTTCGAGAGCATGTCAAGGGATGTGAAAGAGAATCATTAAGGGATAATTTGATTTGGAGGGTGGAGGGTGGAGTAGGGTGTATAGTTTACACTCTGGAGGTGAAAATCCATTCGATTGAGGTTTGACGATTAATGTTTTGCGATCTTGGAGGTCTTGATAAATAGTCTTGTCCTGCAACAGTTTGCATCATAAGAACCGGCATAGCGCATATTTTTCAGGCTCTCTTTTCTTCACTACTACATATTTCCTGTCTTTAACAGTATACCGCATTTCTACTATCGGTCAATTTGGATAAAATCTGGCTGGCTTTTTGAGGGGAATTGAAGTTTCAATCATGGCATGGTCAAAACGCGTTTCTAAGATACATTAAGTATAATGTGAAGAACCTATCGTACTTGCATCGGATATCTTGTGGGTAAGCTGGCTGGCGCTCGTGCTGTTAGAGATCTTGTGTCTGGAGGTGGGTGTGAGAGGGAGAGTTTAGATATAGTCGAAACTTTTCGCGGCTCCCTTCCGGGGTATCCAATAGTCCAGACTGCAGTCCAACAATGAAGATTAGCAAATCCCTCAAGATCAATTAGAACATTCAAACTGTTTGAGATGTTGAATTTGACTGGAACATTGAACCATTTTCAAGCTTCCAGTTGCTTTTACATGTTCAAAACCTTGTATTGTTGGACTGCAGTTTGGACTATTGGATACCTGGAAGGGAGCCACGAAAACTTTCATTTAAGGCTTTCTGATTGTTTCAATTGGTTTCATACAATCACTCCACTATCATACTTTTATATTACTATATTAACTTGTCATATAATCACGTACTTTGATTCACCAGTGGATGTATGAAATGATAGGACACTTCTCAACTTTCGAAATTTTTATCAAATTCATTCCTTGATTGTTTGATATCATCATCTATCTTTCCATTATGAACCCTTGATAGCTTTAGGGAGACGAAACCTCTTAGAATTTCCGTAGAAAAAATCTCACGAACCCATTCTCCCAACCTGTTCCGCAGCCTCTGCATCACCCTTTTCTTTTCTTTTTTGGCGTCGCGATCTCTTCTCCTCTTGTTCGCTTCCAATTCCACTCGGGGCCAGTTGCTCTCTTTTCTCTACGCAGCTGGTTGTGGTGTTCCTTGACTCCAGGTTTCGCGTCCCGCATCTTTCGTTTGTCCTTTTCTTCCTGTTTTTTCTCCTCGGTCCATTGTCCCTTAAGTTCCTTGCGTCTAGCCAAGCGTTCCTATTTTTGCCTCGTCCGCATTGAGAGCCTCGCGGTACCGTCTAGTATTGTTGACGAGTCTGAGTGGCCTCATCTCTGAGGAAGTCTAGTATTGTTGACGAATCTGAGTGGCCTCATCTCTGAGGAAATAGCGGTTCGGACCCCATCTGGCAAAGACTGTACAGCGGTTAGTATCCAAACAATCTGGCGATTCTATAGATGAAATCATGGACTTCTTACTCGATGTTTTGGATTGAGAGGTTGTCGATGTGGGAGATTGAGATATCGAGCTGGTATGTTTTTTGGATGGAGGTGCTTGAAAGAGCATTCTTTGAGGTAATTGTTGACTTTTATGTAGATTGGATTGTTGTATGTTGAATTGGTACATGTTTAATTGGTGTTGATTGATTTTTAATTCGAGTATTCGTAACGAAGAAGTTTTTAATGCTGACCTGTTTCATCTTTAACTATGAACTTCGATGATATTGATTGAACGGCACTTTCAATGATGGAAAAAAAATCTCGAATCTCTTCTCTGAGAAGAAATCGTATGTTTACATATTGATTTCTAGGGGAGTAAGGTACGAAGTTGAGGAAAAACACTTCGAGGAAGTTGCACCTTCCTCCACCTTCAATTGAGCCGTTCCTCCGTCTTGGGGTTATATGTTATCAAATGTATAAATCAATTGTAACCTCAAGGACTCTGGAATACTCATTTGAGTCCTTGGGGTTTTAATCAAAAACATATATAATCCCTTCGACAGATGAATGGTTCAAAACCATAGCATTTTTAATCATTTGAGAACATTCGTTAATAGGTAGCTTTGCCTGACAAAGTCACATGCAAGTTCAAAAATGGCACCAAAAGTAAACACAAAATGAAGAAATAAGGTTAAATTCATTGATCTGAACGATTTTGCTCGCGTTGCGATGCGAAAAATCAAAGTATTAAAAAGCATTAACTATCCCTTCCTTCAACCGCTCGCTTTTATCTCCCACCCGAGCATTAAAAATTAAATTGGTCTATTATCCTTTTGATCTATTTACTCCAATATGGAGTTTCTGTTGATTACTACTTTCTATATTCCTTTGTGTTTGATTCGTGATCGACTCCTTTTGGTGTGAGAGGTGGTATGACAAGCTACTTTGGATTGTGTTTCAAACTTTCCATGAGTGACATGTAGACTGGATTGTGCTGGTTCTCCAGAATGTAACTCAAAATTGGCTCAAATGGTTCCTTTGAATTAATCTCGTCGGTAACCAGTTGGGGTTAATATGCTCGACACGATTCCATTAATCTTCTCGAACTCTTCAGCGTCAGGAAAGCGACGAGCCATCTCTACGAGTGCTTTTGGTATCGCACTAGACCATTTGGAGACGGCCAAGTTACCAACTTCGACCGCGTCCTGTGCGTTGAGAGATAATAAAATGCCAACACCGAAAGCGTCAACCAAAACTGATAATTTCTTTCCGTAGGCTTTAAATAACTGGAATTTCTTCACCAATTGATCCTATTCACATGATTAGTCAACTATTTTGAAATTGGGGTAACCTTGCAAGGCAAGAGAACTTACTTTATCAGCATCAGGTAAAATCTTCCATGTATCTTCACCAGCCACTTGTATGGCAAAACGAAGATATGCCGATCCTTTAGCAATGTTCTTGTTAGTACCACCCTTTCCTTTGCGACTTGTTACTGGCTGATCCTCATTTTGAGAATCTTTCTCTATTTCAAGATGAATGTAGTAGTATGCTAAGAGTTGCCTTGTTAGAATCATCTCGGCCTCTCCTTTGGTCAAAAGACCAAGGATTCCATGATACTTTGATCCATTAAGCTTCAACGTTAATGGACGATGAGCTTGAATTTTTCGAACTATGATTGGTGCAAGTGCGGAAATACGAAAAGATTTCATCTTGATGATCAAGTACGCAGTTGCAGCCTTTGTAGCAGATTCCGTAATTGCAGTTCCAGTCCAGGATAGAAGAACAACCAGTCTTGCAACTACCGTGTCTTCGTAGTCATATTGATTCAATCTCAAAGATGAGATTTCCTTGAAAATGTCCTCTTCTTTATACGGAATAACAAGCGACCACTTTGTGACATCTGCCTCAGGCTTGTGAGGTTAGAGCTGGAGAGGTCCTTCGCCATTTTCCTCCAATCCTTCATTTCTTTCATGGGTCTCACGTACGAGATTATCGATTTTTTCCAACAAATCTTCCTTGGACAAATCTTGAAAGGTATCGTCATTTTCGGCTTGTATGAGAAGTTCCTTCACAAAGGCATCAACATCTCCTTTGTAGCCAGATCTTTGCACTCGGATACGAAGATAATCTTCAGTCTATTCCGGAATATCTTCATCAGAATCAGGATCTGCCTCCGACGATTCAGCACTGTCGATGAAGATTTCTTCAGATTTGTTGGTACGTTGTTTAGTCGCCGATGTCTTGGACTTTCTTCTCTTCTTTGTAGGGGGACTTCCTGATTCAACTTTGGCGGCCCATTTTCCATCCTCAAATTTGCCTAAAGCCTTCTTAATTTCTTCTCCTGCTCTCTTCCCGAGTTTGCTAGTAACACTCTTGATGACCTAGAACAATTAGCAATTGTGATTCTAGCAGTCCCAAAAGAAATGCATACCTCTGGATCCCCCAACAATGCGTTTATCTTATCAGGTGCCAAATCCCAGAATTCTTGTTTAAATTTTTCAAATTCAACGGAATCATCATCACCTGTGCGAAATTTTCTTTTGAAAGCTCTAGGAGCAGGTCCGGCTTTAGCAGCAGGTTCAGCTTTAGGTGGAAGCTTGGGTGGCATTTTGATATATCGAAGGGCAAGCTTGCTAGGCATGATTAGCTTATACTTCAAATGAAACGTTAAGATTATTGGTCAGGTAGGTAAGCTTGGCAGAAAAGTTTACCTTGAAATCAATGTGAATAATGTATACAAGGTGGAGGTGAACATACATCGAATGTATTGAATGTAACCTTGCCAAGGCAAAGGTAGGTATTCTCAGTTGGAGGAAAGTTTTGATTTGAAGGAGACCCTGCCAGAGCAAGGTTAGGGGTTCTCGGCGCGATCGATTAGTAAAAGATTGTATAGGATTAGGAATTGAGGTCAGGAAGCTGATAGTAAGTAGACCTCGGGAACGTTAGCGCGAAAATCGAAAACTAAGCGTGAGTTAGCGTGAGATAACGTGATACTCCGCAACTTTAATATGCTAGCGTGTACGGATCATAATGCTTCCAGTTTATGAAATAGAACTTTGAAGGTACTTGATAGAAATTTCAATAGTAGATTTAAAAGCTTGCTTAATAAGATGATTATATAGAATAATATAAGAAGCTTTTTAATTTAATAATCTCTTAAGACCAAATTTTTCTATTTATAACAGATTTAAGTTATAGAAGTAAGAAAAAGTATAAAATGATTCTCCTTTTGTAGATGCAAATCACTCAAAATTAAATTAAAAAGAATATAATAATATATAGATTTTGATTTCAATTCCTATACTCGTAAACGACTAGAACACTCTTCTATAAACCAGATAGACTTTTAACAAACTTCCAGCTAACTCCCGCCACGATCTCACATACAGACAACAGAAACATCGAGACGCGGCTTTCAGCTAGATCATCAATTTTCTCCAAATATTGTACTATTTCATTTGCGACTGCTTCAATTCAACGAACTATAGATGACCTCGCCGGGCTGGCTCATCTCAAATAAACCCAGTCCTTCAAACTTTGATTGCCACAACTACATATCCACCACCTCAAGGGAAACTGCTCGTACTAATTCTCTCTCAAATCTATTAACGGAGCATCATCTTATCAAGGAACGCGCTCATCATGATCACGAGATACTATGTACCATCGATTAGTCGAACGTCCATTCAGGGCTTTCAAGCATGAATGGAATTTGAATATTGTGGACTTACTGGGATTTTTCATTAGCGTTACATCTTTTTGAAGACCTTGCCGATATCCGAGGATCAAGTTCAATTGCGATCATGAATTGCTTCTGAGCTTGCCCTAGGCCTTTTAGCAGCCCCATTTGTTTATGCCATCGGCATCGATCTTCCAGTTCTTATCGAATCCTGCTGAATTGGCGTGCAATTACACGGAAGAGCAGGTGGTTTTGACAGTCTATCTCGCAATCTTATCATTGATGCTTCATCCAAACAATGATCGCCAGTTTTTGAATTTATTCGCTGTCCAAAAACGTGAAAATATAGTTGATCCTGTGTAATAATCTTTGTGTATGTGTGGAACAAGCGCAAATAGGTAAGTTTTTCCATATTTTGCCCTTCTTTCAGCCAGTACCTCGATCGAGCTTCGGACATGAAGTTATTTGCGAATGTATGTCCAATAGGTGAATAATGTGAATAGCCATCATCGCTCATGAGTGTACTCGTCATCTATTCTTGGGTCAGCGGGTATCCAACGGGAGCGTGATCATGTTGAGAAGCGTTACTGTAATGAAAGTTACTTTAAGTCCCTTCCCGTGAGACTCAGTGTCAGTTACTAGTATGGGGTGATTGTATGTTTAATTCACACTTAGGCTGACACAGACGCGAGTGTTGCTCGCAAGTGAAAGGAGGGGTGTGTTTGAGAAATGGGAGCCATAAAATACAGCCAGGACCGATGTCCAGGACAACCGCGGGTTTTGTTCTCGCTGGGGGAGGTGTGGTCGGCATGTTTTGTTTGAGCACTATTGTGATGACCCAGGAATTTTTTGTGATTCGGAATAGGTAATGATTGATGTGAGATCTGAACTTCTGTTTGACTGGATGGGCGTGAAACGAAAGATATACAGGATGCGAAGTCGATATCTATCGGAGACTCATAAAACTTTGAGATTGAATGAAGATATTTTGGTAGTCTGACAAAAGTTTAAGTCGCAGAGTGGGTTATATAAACCAAGAAATTCTTCCTTTGGAATCTATAAATGTTATAAAACAACACATGCAATGGCGCTGTCGATATAGAAACTGTTGCAATAATAGTATGATACATTATTGTCTATACGAAAGAAACTTTTAAAACGATTGTTAGCCACTGCAGATACACAAAGAAGTCCTAGATGTATGGCTGAATCAAGTCTCAAATCCAAGACACACAACACGATTTTGATCCTTGATTAGCGAACTTCCTTTGTTCCGAAGATCGCAGATATATTGAGTTTCAAAGCCGCTGCCTCATTGTGTTTTGGAGCCTGCGAGAAACTCATCGTACCGAAGTTTTTGAGGACACTTTTTGCACGGCGTAGGGTCTCTTTACTTGCCTGAATAATATTGTAATATGGTTCGAACATTGCTGTAGTATTAGAAAATTAGCCCATGCGATACTACGCTATACAATACTCTGCTTTGAACTATTCAATGTGGACCTTTTCATTCCCGTTCATGAGTCGGCTTCGCTAAAGAAAATGATTCCAATAAATATTCAAACCCAAACGCCTCATATACATGTACCCCTCAAAATACTTCACGAAATCATGTTTTCTGACCCCCTATCCAAAAACTACTTCCCATACAACCACCAAAAAAACCCACCCAATCCCAAAAATACAACCACAAGCTGCACAAACAAACCACCCTCATATCTCTCCCCCTCTTCTTCATTCCCATTCCCATTCCCGCTCCTACCACTACACCTTCCTCCCTCCAAATCATGAGTCCGAGAATTACTATTGCGTATCCTTGCGTCCCAATGCGAACGATCATAGCGTTCCACTGACGGAAGCGCAACGTGGTAAGTTGGACGTGAAGGACGGGATGGGACATTAGTATGGTATTGTTGATGTCCTGTTGGCAAAGGTGGAGAAGGTGATGGAGAGGGCGGGAGATGAGAGGGAGTAGGATACGAGTTTTGGATGAGAGATTGGCGTTCGTTCGAGAGACTAGTTGCACGGCTATAGGTGTACCATCCTGGTGACGGGGTTGTGGGAAAAATGTGTCTTTGTGGAGTTGTTTGGGGAAGATGGGGGAAATCCGTGGATCGGGTGGGTTCGGAAAGACTTCTCTGATCCAGGGGTCGACTCGTGCCTTCAGAGCTTTGATGCGAAGCCAGTGCATTCCCTCTGATCTCCTCCCATGGGTCTCTGAATGTAACTCTCGGTCCCTTCTGTCCCCTTCTCCTCTCAGAATTTGCATTTCCTTCCTTCCCCGTCATAACAACCGTATCTATCCATTCCACTCTATCCTTATCCATATCAAATATCCCAATCAAATCCAGATAGCTCGTTTTACAAAGTCTTTTATCAAAAGCTCTGGAATCTGACTTAAAGCCATAAGCACGAAGTATTGAGAGGGGGATTGGGTGTATATGCTCAGTGACGATGAAGGATGGTTGTTTCAATTTTTTTCCTGCTTCGAGGTAGAGTTTTATTTCGAGATCTGTATCTGGGTTTTCTAGATCCTGAGGGGTTTGGGATATGGCAATGCGGGATTTCTGGTTGTATTTTTGACGGGGTTTGGATGTTATCTAACGGTAATGATATGTTGTTAGCTTCTAAACGACATCCACCTTCTTTCTCACAAGTAACAACATTGAACAAATAAAAAGACAAGTCTCTACCATAGCAACGGAACAAATATCTCCCTCATGCTCCAAAATCACAACCGGATGATTATACCCCTCATCATTCAAGCATCTCCCATTACAGCAAGTTTTCCCACGATTACAAACTAAATCTCCATCACTTTCCAATTTAGACGGAAGCCATACTATACAACCGACACAAATATCGTTTTTCTTCAAATTTGGACGGATACCGACCCCGGAATGTGTTTCGCGGGGTGGACTGCGTCGGGATATGCGGGTTGCATGACGACTGCGCGTGCGCGGCATTTAATTAATCGTAGGAGATCGGAATTTCGAATTCAATTTAGAAATATGGATAAAATCAAAACGATAACAAAAACAGAAGAAATGTAATACGATATATCATCAAGAAAGAAAGCAAGTGACGCAAATCCCCATTTATCCCTCCCCGCCCCTGTGCGCCCAGCTGTGCGACATCGACAAGCTGCACTGCATATTCAGCGCAGAACGTGGGGGATTTGTGGCCAATGGAAATTTGTTTGTGAGCAATGAATGGATGGGATTTGATGGTGGTGGGTTTCTGTGCCACAATGACCTTTTTGGAGACCATTGTGTATGGCTTTTTGTTAGGCTGAATTTGGGGAAGGATTTGGGGGCTAAGGGGACGAGAGGTTTGCGAGAGGATGAAACGTGATGGGTATGGGGCCTTGGGGCTGAGATGGTGATGAAATATTTCTCTCGCATTTAGAGGTTAATTGTCGCAATGTTTCTCTGCGGCAAGGTTGGGGATTCTCGAGGGTAAATCGATTGTTACGACGAGAGTGAATTCTTTACATCAAGAAATAAAGCAATGCCGGTTTATTTTTATCAGCACTGTGATAACGTTTCATCAAAGATACATATTTGAGAACCGAAGAGTTTAGGTTGTTGTGATATTGTATCTAGATCGTAGATGCAACTACCAAATCAATGAATCGAGATGGCTTTTCCTTCGTCGCCGCGGGCTCGAGATTAATTCATGCTTGCTTTGCTTCTACCTTGTTCTGCATCTGCATCATCTGAATTGAGTTCTACAGTGATAGATTCTTATGCTTCTCTTATCAGACTCTCAAATATTTCATCACCTTTCGTCCCGATGCAACCCTTTAGTCCTGTATATCACTATCGTATATTATTTTTTGTCTATCATGCCATTCCTTTTCGATATCAATAGAAGGAGCACCTCCAACACCAACCTTAACACCTGTGAAGACCATATCCTCCTTCCAAGTTTTGTAAAGGTCGCCTCCGAAAGTTCCAGTTAAAGATGTACCCAAGGGTTCACTGAAAGTAATCGAACAGAGATATTGACCTGGGACCGGCTCGCTATCTATTTTATATTCCCCGCGCCATCGATAATTCCACGTTGGATTGTGGAGAGAGGGCTTTTCTGCGGAGGGAAATGAGAATGCTTCCGCCGTAGATTTGCACCAAAGACGTTTGGCGTTGGGACTTGCACATTTAATATCCTCATCATTGTCATCTTTCTTCTCTTTCTCAGCCTTCCCGAAGGTAATATTTTCTCGCTTGACATTCGGATCAGCTAGTCTAGCCGACTTTTTCTCAACAGTTGGAAGTCGTTGTTCAAACCGAAATAGACCTGATACCCCACCGAAATCGAACTCGCCAAACAGTTGGCATTGACCATCAGATTCTTGACTATAAATCCTGAGTGTGAGAGGAGTGGACCATCTCTTTTCCATCTTCAAGCAAGATATATGCCAATCTCCAGTGACTTCCCAGTTTTTTTCGTCTGATGCGCGGATTACATCATCATAACCTTCGCTAATAATGTCTCGAGAATTTTTCATAGCTTCCCGGGCCTTTCGTATTGCTTTACCTCGGATCTGATGTATCTCCTGAAGTCTATCCTTGACAGCCGGTACAGTTCTTCCTACGGCTATATGGATGAGCGAGCAAAGGTCTCTTTGGAGTGGCGGCTCGTCGAATTTTGAAACTTCCAATGATTTGTCAACGAGACCGAGTGATAGAGCAGCTTTTCGAATTTCAGCTGCTGATGATGAGTGAATCGTCATGAAAACAGCGTTTTTTGTTTTGGAATCTAACACTTTCGGGAACATCTCTCTGAAGAACTTTTCCGGGTTTTTGCGAGCTTTTTGAAGATCGTCTAATTCGTTGTTCCATCTTTTCTCCTCCTCGACCTTTGCCTTTCGTTTCCCCTCCTCCAATTCTTCTCTTGTTATAATATATCGCGTGTTGTAATCATCCAGCATTGCGGTTTCCAATGCAATCAGCTTGGACACCATTGGTTTGTGCCCATCTTTTCGCAATCTATCTATCATATTGTAGATTGTGCCGGTTCTTTTAAGACCCCCGAAAAAACATTGAGCTTTCCAGAAGGACTCTGACCGCGTTCCACCCCCATCAGCAGAGGGAAATCGTGTTTCAATTTGAGAATCAAAGGTATGGTTGTTTGAATTCATCCCGTAACCATCGTAGATCAACTTGTTGTTGCCAAACTTTCTTTCGATTGGAAGTATCTTCCTCCTGATAGAGGTATCTAATGGGTCGATATCGCTCATAATAATTCAGCTGTGCCAAAGAAAGTGAGGTCGGAGAACAAATATTGGACCAAATAGAAAGGTGAATATGTCGATCGAGGAACGAGATATACTTTTTTTTTTTCCTGAGTCGATCGTTATAGAGCTGGTTGTGTTGATTGCAATTATGAAGTACTCTTATAAAGGATTCCGAGGTGATTGCGTTAAAATACAAGTCGTTTGATGGCACATTCATCTCATTGATACGGCTGGGATGGCCAGTAGATGACCATACAGTAGTCCTAAAAGGCTCGGATACTGAAGCTAGTTGATGAGGAAAAGAGACACAATTCGAGTTACTCAATATATGGATAGAAAACAATAGCAAATATACACGGAATATGTCCTTAAGTAAGCTTATAGGTTACTGCCGGGTTTCTGGGTGTATCTCTAGACCTCAAAGTTGAGGATTTGTTAGTCGAGGTCTGAGGTAGTCTATAACCACTATCGTGATGCAATATCCTGTCTAGTTAGGGGATATTGCTGTAAAATATTTCATTAACAAGGAACGTGATGACAGCTGAGAGCCTATATTGGATCTATCTAGAGTTGTACCGGATGTATCACATTAATAGTACAGGCAGAGATACCTCAACGTCTGGCTTGACATCATGTCAGGTAATCATACGATAAAAGTTATTGCAAGAGGTAGCCGAAAGACCGAGTGCTTGAGTGAGTGGCTTGTTAGCTATATCACCATGATCTTTGTGCATATGAGTCTCAATCGCTCTCGGAATCCGATAATGCTCCTTTGCTTCTCTGCCACCACTGGGTATAGAGGGTGAAAATTTCCTCTCGACGAAACGCATAACTATATCTTCCATCCCGACAAGGTGGATCTTTATCTCCAAAGCCAATCTTGACTCCTGTAAACTTGAATTCTCCCCAGTCTTCACCTCCAAATGTCCCTGTCAATTTTGTGCCTTTAGGTTCCATGAATGTAATGTTGTGAAGGATAGCATCCGACTTGTATTCAATACCTCCGGAGCCGGTACTCTCAGGGTTAACCTTTTTCTGTCGAAGCTCACCGCGCCATCGATAATTGAAAGATGGAGTTCGCGCAGAGGGCTTCGAAGTCGTAGGCATATAAAAAGCTTTTGCGCTAGGACCATTCGCTGTGATATCGTCCTCATAATCGTCACTATCTGCATCACCATCACTGTTAGTCTCCATTCCATCATCTCTATCCAAATTTTCCTCGAGTTTTATCTTCATGTCCTTGCACACTTCTTTGCCTTCGTCCTTTCAGAACCCTCGTCTCCAGTCTCATCTTTTTCCAACTTAATCTCTATTTTCTTATCTTTGATTCTCGTGTCTATGTTGTTCTTTCCCGATTGAGATTTCGACGCAACTAAGGGCTCGTTTGATTGCAAAATCCGCGCTGAATCCACTGAAATAATCTACTTTTTATATTACTACGGATTTTATAATAATAGTAATTCACTTTAAAAAAAGTGAATTATTGATTTGTGATTTTATAATTTGTATATTAAATCTATTATAAAATCTATTAAAATAAAAGGAAGTAGAATATATATATAGTATATATATAAATTAAATAAGATAATTCGAATTTTCAGTATATTATTATTATTTGAATAATTAAATAAACAAATGTGGGAATAGCTTTATTTAAATTTATATATAATTATAAATTCTAATTCAAAATAAACCTATAGCTTTAAACTTTATTCATTATAGTTTTAGACTTTATTTATTATAATTTCAGACTTTATATATTAAAGCTTTAGATTTTAAAGTTTATAAAGATTTATAAAAAACACAAATTATTTATCGAATTGAAAATAAAATTAACTTTTTCTAATCCTTATTTTTAATCCATACTTTCATTTTTCTATACAAATTTATTGAAAAACATAAATTATTTAGTATCATTTTAAAGTAATCTATTTTCTTTTTATTTCAAAATACACTAAATTTATTGAAATATAGATTATTCAATGAAATCCGTAATTTGATATTCAAATATAAATTTAAAATCCGTTTTCAAAAAGCACGGAATATCCAGCGGATTCAGCGCGGATTTTTACATCCAAACTAGCTCTAATCTGTCCTTCTTCGTTTTGTAACTACTTAAAGGTCGTTCCTCAAACCGAAATATTCCTGATACAGCACCAAAATTGAAATTCAGAGTACAACTGTAAACCATTTTTCGATTTCTTAGTATATATTGTAAGTTTTAATCCGTCTACCTGGTACTTTTCCACAAAAAGTGGGCAAGAAATGTGCCATTCACCAGTCACATCCCACCCCTGATTTTTCGACGCCCGGAGTACTTCGCTGTGAGCTTCATCAATAATTGCTTGGGCCTCCTTCTCGGCTCTTTGTTCTGCTCTTTTTCGAGCTCTACGAATACCCCTTAATTTTTCATGGACGGCAGACGCAGTTCTGCCTACAATTATTAACATACCGTCTCCCTCGCTCATTGGCGGCTCATCAAACTTCGATCCACTGATGTACTTATATTTGAGACCGAGGGGTGAAGTATAGTGTTTTATACAAATAGAAATGGATTGAGATCTGAGCGAAATGGCATCCTCCTGATCAACATCTGGGCAGGTTGGGAATCTCTCCGACAGAAATCGTTCTGGGTCTTCTCCTACCTTTTCACTATCCGTGAGGCTATTGTTCCACACCTCCTCAAGCTTGTCAGCTGCTTTTTGCTTCAATTCATCCTGCAATTTTGCTAATTCTGGTAACATGGGTTTATGCCCTGGAGCTCGCAGTCTTTCAACGAGCTCGGCCACCCTGCCCCTCCAGTCAATGCCTCGAAAAGCGCATTGGGCTCGCCAAAATGACGCATGATGACTACCTTTTGTTCCACTTATCCTTTTTAATTCGTCCGGTGTTGGGTATTCTCCTTCGAGGTATTGCTGGAAGTCTTGAGACTCGAATTGCAAAGTGCTCGTGGGTCTGTTCTCAAATGTAAAGCGGTTCCCACCAGATTCAATATTTGATATCTTTCTCTCTATATTTCTAAAGTCCCAATTTTATAGTTGCATGTGTTCGCTGAAGTTGACCTTTTGATTGCGATTCAATAAAACAGAGAGTCAAACGTACAGTGGCGATTAACTTCATGGCAAGTGCGGGGAACCCATGGGGAAGCTAGTTTTAAGTTAAGCTTAATCATATCACGTGGAAATTCTGGACGACGATCGTCTCGAAACTCTCATATCTAACTTATTCAAAAGATAATTAGATACATATCAGCACTAATTCTGTTCTGTTGACGTAGAAGAGAGCCCTTGATCCGTTTCTTCAAGAAACTTGCCCAATAATTCATAGATAATTTGCGAAAAAGTCACTCCATAATTTGTATCCACGATAGTATTCTTCACGAGTCCTTGGGGTTTCCAAGTCGCCCCTTTTTAGGAAATTTTGGTCAGCAAAAGGCTATACTAAGCTTTCAAGCTAAGCTACTCACATTGAAGACATCCAGCCGTGCACTTGATCATCGAAAGCTTCAAAGTACTTTTCGACCTTTACATTGTTCTCATATGCTTTACATTGCTACAGAGTTTCATCAGCGTCATCCTATTATGTTTTAGACAATGGCACAGACCTCTTTGTTTTCATCCTTACTAAGTAGAACAATTTGTGGGATCGTCACCAATTTGGCATCTTCCGGGTCTACCAAAGATGGATGTGTTTGAGCTCCTGCCTTGAAGATAGTTCCTTCTTGCGAAGCCATTGTCACTATCTATTCATAATCGTCAGGACTTCATCATCACTATATGCATCCAATCAACGTCTGAAGTAAAATTTACGAACCTTTGCACCCCAGCAATATCCAGCAACCCCCCAACTCTTTACATTCTTGACTTCATCTCTTTTCTTCAACACATTCATAAAATCCCAGAGTTTCTTTAGGTTTTTTCCCTTTTCAGCTTGCTCTTCAAATACCTTGAAGATGTAATCCCATTTATCATCTGTATCCGCAGGCCAATAAGCAATGTCTGCTTCATTGCCCGGTCCAAAGAAATCGGGTACAAATACTTTTATACCTTGAGGAGATGATGAAGTCTTGGTGATGGCGAGAATATCAGCGCCTAGGAGCGTCTGAGTCCAAAAACCGAAGATATCATAAACTAAGAGAATGGCTGATGTAGCTTTCTCGGGTCCAGTGACGTCTGTATAATATTTTTTAGCAAGTTCCTTTCATGGAAGAGAGGAATTTACAATATTTTGTCCCGTCAATGTCAATAAACTCGCCGGAGAGTTTATACTCTGGTCCATGTAATGATATGGGAGTACCTTTGCAACAGGCTGCGCTTGGTTGAGTCATTTTGGTTAAGTGACTCAAATCCTTAATAAATCGCCAAAGAGAATTAATTGTCAACAAACAGTGGAAAATTGGTGTGCTATATAAGCTTTACTTGTCATGTTACAAGATTGCTTCCCAATCAATTTCTTCAAATGTCATAAATTTCATGGTTCTACAACTTATGCGATGTGATTACTTACCAAGTGATGAACTCATCATATTGTTGGACATTCCCGCATGCGGAGGCGGATGAAAGAGAGAAGTGCGGGGGTAGTTGACGCACCATCAATACTTTCCAACGAATCAAAAGGTTCACCTCATAGGTGTCAATACATTTGAACATAGGCGGGCCGGGACAATAATGTGGTGACAACATCAATAGGCTATGGCATATATAACGATCAATAAGCATCCCGTACCGATCATCAGATCCCATTCCAAATCCCGAGGAGGTGATATGGAGATACTGCTGGTCCACTTTCGGTCAAAAATGGCTATTCATGCACACTAATCATATGCGGTCATCTCTTGAATATTGTGTTTCTAAGGTAGTGAGCGCTGTCTCTGAGAATTGATTACTGTCATTTTCTATTGCATTATTATTGGAATTATATTCATAAATGGAGCATCTCTACATTTCTCCATTTCATGCTGAAGTGGATGCTATAATAAGACGATCTCATAAACCAAAGAGCAACGGGAAAATTCCACTCGAGATCCAAAACTCGCGCGCATTTCACGGCTTGATCGAGGTTAGAAATAATTCTCTGGTCCCAATTCCTTAAGAGGATCGGCCTCAAATATCAATACGCCTTCATTTTCCCCAGGAGATCGTTCATAGCAACAAAGAGTCTTCTCTGCTCCGCTTTTCAACAGTCATCTAAGTCAAGGGCCTCATTCGCCAAGCGAGCCACACTTGACTCCACCTCTTCGAGCAACCTTTGAAAATGACCTCCGCTATTTAAGAAAAATTATCAAATCCCTTCCTATAAGGCTCGGTTCAAGCTTAGCCTGATATATCTACACCAAAACCAGATTTCAAGTGGTGTAACATGAAAAAAACAATTCCAGATGCTTTGAAGCTGTTACACTCATGGAACATCTTAGCTGGCGATGGCATACGGGATTACTCATACCCTTTTACGAATTAACACCACACTCATCTAATGATTTTCGACCACATATGGAATTATCGTTGTTATTGTGCTGATATTTGTCATTGCTTTGGATAAGTTCGAGCGAGAGTTGGTCAGTAGGCTACATTTATCAATTCTACAGCATGCACTTGCGTCCAAGATCACTACCTACTAGTAAGACAATATAGATGGCACGAAAAGCACAATCGTAAGAATCTCTGCAGCCCTTTTGGTATTGCCGAGGTCCAGGAAGATTCGTCTATAGCTATAAATCTGGAGGAGAATGAGAGGACTTTATACTACAAGACTATTTGCTCCGAATGTTCTGCGTCCACTTCTCCTTGCAAATGGTTCACCTCGGATTCACTGGCCCACTAGCTTTCCTTAAAATTAGTTCCATCCATGGATAGCTGTGCAAAGTCAAGGACAGGTATATAAAAGGAGACACAGGAGCTATAATTCCTCTATCCACAAAAAGCAAGGAGGAGAGATTTAAGTCTGAGGTGGACAACATAGCGTTCAATGAAGACTCATACGCTGGGATCCATTCAGACCATTTCAAGCTCCCATCCTCAACATGAAAAATCACTTGTGTTATTTTATCATCCCTAAGATCTTGTTGTCATCTGAGATAATTCATGTTTATTATTGTCGTTTCCTTAAAATTCCGTTGAATAATCAGATGATACATCAGTATTTACACATCAAGCTACTACCAGTCTATATACTAGCAGAAATCAAAATATTCAGAGAAGGATTATACTATTTCGTGGTTTGGAAACGGTGCAGCCACATTCGCTTACCCACTCAGGTTTGTGTTGTATGCCCAGGTGTTGCCCATTTACAACAAGGTCAGGAGAAGAGCTTAAATAACCTTCCACGCAAGCTTCACAGCCATGGCTACGGTAGTGAATAGCGAAAATTCGCAGTTTTGCAAGATCTCATTATTTGAAGCTTTTCTTTCAACTCACATTCCAGAGTATCACCTTCACCATTCATTGACTCTGCTGAAAAATTTCAACATTATCTCGAACCTCGGTGTCTGCTACACATTACACATGAGACGAGCTCTGAAATGAACTCACACACTACCTTGCTTTATTACAATCTTGAGCTTCTAGCGAAGGGGAGATTATGGCTATGTAGGTAGGTACGTATCTATGTATGTTTCAGATCTCTATGTCGAACGATGAAAGAGACAACAAATTTTATGCTTCACATGAGCGTATTACTGACTCTAGACTCATCATCGTCATTACACAATGTGGCCGTCAATACGTCTATTTCATCACCTCACCCCTTCAAATGAAATCCCTCTTATACACTTACCCGTCCCAACTCAAAGCAGGGAGTTTCTCTCAAGAATGCAAACAACCCTATCGTAAAGCGTGTCCGATAGCTCTGATGGTACACCTGATTATCGATCTCGTGCCCTCAGCTGTTGGATTTGAAGTATAATTGAAGTCCATTGCTTAAATACACGCCAGCTACTCCACCTTTCCTAGATTCTAAATTAAATTCAAATTGAAGTAGATACTTCCATATCTCAATCCTCAGTACTCAAGAGAAAGCTACAAAGTTCACTTTTCAGCCTTATCTAACGCTTAGTTGCCATTTAAATACAGCTAGGTAGTTATACGTTTTCGCGATATGCAACAAAACCTTACAAGCCAGAAGACAAAAATAATTACAATAGGAGGGACATCTAGCATGTATATTTAATACCACGGGGTAACTCATGGCTAGCTTGTTTGTAGTAAAGCCAAGTTAAAGCGGCTTTGTACTTCATTTGATATCACGTGATACACTTCCTACATCCACAAGATATTTTGGAGACCTCACACAAGTAGTAAGCTTATCATTTATCAACTGTATTTTGAGCAATCACAAGCTATGATATGCTATGCGATGTATTGATTGTTCGCATGATTATCAGGAACTCGCAGCACAGGATATCCGCTTTTCTGCATGCACATACACATTCATTCCCTTTGCCACATTTCGACTTTTTTTTTACTCTTTCAAATCCTTCTCTACTTGATCCCTACAGATGGGATGATAGAAATCTCTGTTCTTCTCAAAGGTTTCCACGGCCAACTTCCTATCAACAACAACCAATTTCCTATAAAGTGTTCTAACGAACTTCATTCTACCAACCTTACCCAACAACTCTGCAGTAGGTTGATATACTGATTCATCCTTTGCAGCTAAGCCAACGCCGAAATAGCGGGAGCTAAGTTCGACGTTTTTGGTGTTGACAAGATCATAAGCTTTACCCATTGCTTGACTTTGAGCTGGGGTGAGAGGGGTGTCGAAGAGTTGGACTTGTTGCAGGAAGACAACTACTTGGTTTGCGGCCCAACCTTCAATGTCGGATGGGGAAGGTGTGAAATCCTGAAATGAATTAGTTTATGTGCAGTGATGTAGTTAAACACATGATTTACCTTTGACTCCCATTTCTTTGCTAGAGCATAGCATTTGTCGACCAAGCTTGTGTCAAAATCTGGCTTTGAGGGAAGACCTGGCTTGTAGAACCAAGAATCCCAATCAACTGACTCGAGAGCTTTAGAAGCAGCTGAATCAGAAGCAAAGAAATCAAGAAGTGTTGCCTTGAAATCATAAGAGTCGAGAGACTTTTTCTTCCAAGTGGTGAAATAATGTGGGATGAATTTGTCCCAGGATGGTTTACCTACAAGTCTCTCAAGATAGTAGAGGAAATGGAAACCCTGGATACGTTAGAACTCTAGCCATAAATTTAAATCATTGGAACTACCTACCTTCTCATATGGAACACTGCTGAAGGCATCATCTGGGTCCTTACCCTTCAGATCAACAACCAATTTGGTGAATTCATGATCTTCGCCATAGAGCTTGACAGAATCCTCTACGTGTAGATATTAGCTTCCGAAAATTTGCATCCAAAAATATGACTTACCAAGAGCTTTCCATCCAATGATAGAAGAAAAATCTCTATATGCTTCACCATGAACGGCAGCAATGATTCTTCTTTCTAAATAGACTGTCCATCCCTCGTTCAACCAGCTATATAAATTTTAGTTGAATAATCTCCATTTGCAAGAACTTCTCCATTTTCTTAGAATAATAGCAAGTGAAAGGATTTGTGAAATTCTCAAAACCTACAAGTGTTCCCAACTAGCATTGGAGACCAAGTTACCACTCCAACTATGAGCCAACTCATGAGCAATCACATCAACATTCTCTCTGTCTCCACTAATAATAGTAGGAGTGGCAAAAGTAAATACTGGATTTTCCATGCCACCATAAGGGAAACTTGGTGGTAAGACCAAAACATTGTATTGGGTCCATTCGTAAGGGTAGACAATTTTCTCTATAGTCTCAATAAACTTCTCGGTATCTCTCTCGAGTTCCCATTTAGCACCGATGAGCTCTTCTGGGCCAGTGGAAACGAGGGAACGTGGACCGATAGATGCAGTAGCAATATCACCTGATGCAAGAGCAAAGAGATAAGATGGCATAGGGATTTCCTGGTAAAAGGAATAGAGAAGGGTTCCGGATTCCCCATTTTCGCCATGAACAAATGAAGTTGCACCACGGGGCAAGCCGCTGGCAAGAACGGGAAGAGGAGAGCGAATTCGGAAATCATATGTGCTCTTTACATCAGGAGTGTCTTGACATGGGAAGATGGAGCGGTTATGAATGGCTTGGCATTGAGAGAACATGTATGGGAACTTTTTGTTCGAGGTCTGAGCGGGAGTGAGCCATTGGAGAGCTGTGCATTTATCGGTAGTTGATAGCGTAATGTCGAGTGCAATGATAGTACCCTTTGCTGCTCCGCCAGGGATTCTCACAGAAAGAGGACTGCCGAATGGTTCGATGCGTTTTTCGAGAGTCCATTCACCAGTTTTATTCCCGTCAACGGCAACATTTTGCACATCAACGAAACTAGTATCAAGGATTATCTCTTCAGATTCGTTATCTGTAATAGATTCAAGCTGTAGTGTAACTTTGCCATGAACTCGCTGTTTCGTGAAATCAATAGCTAATTCGGCGATTGTATGCTTCGTTCTCCAATTGTTGTAATTCGACAAGGTGTTTGGATCACGTGGCATGTTGATGGTAGAAACTGAAGCCATCGTACGAACTGTCACCATTGTTTGACGGGCTGATACTATTCGAGGTGCAGATGTGATGATACTGCGTCCGATAGAGAGCAAGGTATTCATATATCGGGAACCTCTATTGGATGGAATGAGAAGTTTCAATTGCCGGACCAAACTTGAGCTTACTGGCGTTGGTCGGTGAAGGTCAAAGATTTCTTTCTGGGTTTGTGTTGATTGTATTTTGGTTGAAAGGTGGGAGGGGTAATCACGATGTCGGGCCTAAGGCCTCAAATGTAAGAATGACCTCGGGATCTACACAATCACATGATATGTGGTGGCTTCCTATTATGGCTAGCATCTTCCGATAACACCGTTTGTTTTCTTCCCCCGTCTCCTGAACTCCGAAAGGGCACAAATAGTTTTCATCCATATTACATTAGCCGGTACACGCAAAGTTTGACCAACTGAGAGGTGCGTAGATCTAGGAACAGATCTAGAAGGATCTGGAAACCGGCCAGAAGGATCTATCTGTCAGATTCAAATTAAAGTCGAACTTTAATCTCCATTTGCCGTGTTTCATGGCTTTCAATTGTTGTTCAGAGGAGGATTTGGGGGTTTTCACGATATTTCCATATGGTGAATGAGTACGGAGGAGGTACCAGGGTATAGCGTTGTATGTGTCATACCTCCAAACCCGGAATACGAAAGAAATTCACGAAAAGTCTCATCCAGAACAAACCGCAGAAAAAGCATCGGCTATATGTACAATCATCACGTACAAAGGAGCTTTACCAGGAAGAAACGCGGTCTGGAATCTCTCTTTTGCAGGCTGCAAGCTGCGGCTGGTCGCATCACAGTGATCTCTGGTTCAATCCAATTATCCACATAGCCATAGGATATGGTAACTACGTACGGTAAAAAGTGCCAGAATTAGCGAGGTTCTTGAATCAAATCATCCCATCAAGCTTCCCATCAAGCTTTCCATCCCCGGCCGGGTCGAGAACTTTGTACCTTCCTCACTCATACCCAGATCCGGGCTCCCCCGCTTAATCTCAGCGATATGAAGTACAATCAAATCTATTTGAAATACTTGATAGCGATAAAACAGGCTTGAGGGAGAACAATAGTGGAAACTGATGTGTAGTTTGAGTTCTGGAATGGTGGATGGAGCGAGCATCTTCCAAAATCCAAGGCAAGGTATAGGCGTGATAAGGACGAACTGGACTGAAACTTGGGATTCTCGTGGGTGGATCCTGGTGGCAGCTCAATTGCCACATGTATTGTTGAATTATGATTTGATGTGAGGATATAACAATGGACCTGGGGTATATTAGATATGTGAATAGTGATATAAATGGATAGTTGCAGTTATGTTATAGGGGACCACGAGGGTAATAGTTTGAAGGGGAACTTATGGAGCTGTCCCAGGGGTCTAGGAAGAATTTCCAAAGAAACCAACAAAATTTGATAATATATCCAATTATGAATTACTATCTCCGAAAATTTTGTCGACGATGTAAAGCATTGAATACGCTTGATAGCAGATACAAACCAGATTGATTTGTAAGTACATATGCAAAGAGGAGGGGAAACTTATGCGTACATTAAGTCATTCTTGGTGTGAGTATCAATCGCAGTTACCCACAAGTTTTGTAGTCCAAAACCTCCTTGCGCCTTCTCGCACAGATATCAATCGCAAAGTAATCAAAATCTCCCAAATTATGCTTGATAACCATTCTCCACTTCCTCCAATACTGCTGTTCCCACTTTCACTCCACGGTACCTGAAGACCCACGTGAGCCACATTCTCAAACATACATCGTAATAAAACGCAGCTCAAAGAGTCTGTATTTGAAAATTTCATTCCTGTTCATCCTCCCACATAGCCACAGTTCTCCACCATCCTCGTGCTTCAGAATTTACTTGGTTTACTGGCGTGGTATGGAAAGTCGGAAGCTCCTCATATATTTTGTTGACGCGTTTCGAACCATAGGCTTGGCACCAATGGATATACCATGTTGACCCCGATTTTTCGGGGTGAGAGACTAGACTGGTTACAGCTGATCGACTTTTCCGTTCTGCTGGGAGATATCTATCCTGAAGTTCCTGGGATATTTTGTTATCGGTGTTATTACTATAGGGCCAGAGGGCCAAGTCTTCAGGGTTTCACGTCGGAAGGTTTAAGCACGGTATGTTGACAAAAGTTAATATTTGTCTTTTAATGAGATTCATATAGAATTTCGCTGTATTGCTCGAGTGTCGAGCCACTTTAGTTCTCCCATGTAAAATTCGACGTATGGAGGGGCGGGGAAAGCTTTCCTTTCTGCAAAAGGCCAAGATTGTGATATAATCATACGATTTAGACGAATCTAGATACTTATTCTCCGAATATTTCTCAATTTGGATTGAAGTATTTAGATGCATGATGTACAATTCAATGGCCTTTTTTGTGCATGATATTCATTATTGACACTGACAGATGGTTTGCTATCTACAAACAAAGTGTCACTGTAGAGAATTACACCATGGAGCTACGGAGAATTAATGATGAATTATTGGTAAACATTATGCGTTTCTAATTTGGTATCGTGTTGATCAGAATTGGACGTAGGAAGGACTAGACTAGAGATTCCGTTTCTTGATGATGTTTTTCCCGCAAGCAAAATTGGTGAAAAGATACGAAAGGGGGGACTATCTCATGGCACCTTCAATATTCATTTGTATGACGGGCTACTCTTCTCGTTACAGAAGCCATGTGCTGACGGTAACGTGAAAGGCCAAATATAACACTTCGATTCCGTCGTGAGAACCATTGAGACTCGATCATGATATCTAGGGTAGTATTAGAGAAAGCGATGTAGTATGGATTTGGAAAGTGCTTTCTCAAGAAAACACAGTTTCAAAATTATGTGAAAAAATAGGATTTATTCACAATCAATCATGAGGATGAACTCAAAACAAGCCCGGAAGTATCGTTCCGTTATTCATTTAGAAATACAAGTAGGTTTTGAATCATGAAGTTGAAGTTATTTGCTAGATGTCAATGCGAAGCATACATGAAATGTGGTGGTGGTCAATCATCCTATGTAGATCTGACTCGCAAATTCGTGTTTAGCGTGATCTGTAGGATTGTACCCCTTTATGCATTGGAACCGCATAAGACGAAAGATGAGATGAAGATGTGAGGTTTAAAACAAACGCAGGAAGTTAGAAAAACAACTCCTGACTTAGAGAATATCCGCATACAGAGATGTAAGGAGTACATTGCTGCTACTGCGAAGTCGCACAACTTCGCCGTTCTTCATACCGGTTCTTGGTAGGTTAACAAGAAGCCCAATATTGACAAGGGAAATGAAAAGATGGAAAGATGGAAAGATTAGACGAAACAAGCACACCGAGAATCGGTGAAGTTGTTGATCAAATGCTTGTTGGGCATCGCATATAGGTTTGTGTAATGGAATGTCACCCGTTATAGAGTCTATTTGTTGTATTATAGACAAAAATGTGAAGTACCTTGTACTTATAATATATGTGCTATCGACAAGCTTTAGGGTTCTAAGTTGTGGTATATATGTTCCTATTGGTGACCGTTATTCTGATGTACGAACTTGTGGGGAATACCTGGTCGACGACGTTTGGAAAATATAACCTTTCGTTTAATATTTCGTTGTTCAATCCGGACGGCTTATTAGATTGATGTGATACCCCTTTATTCTTATCAAGGTTCTGAATTAATCAACTAATCGCCTAAATTTTTGATTGATCTCAGAATGACGTTCAATCACACAATTCCCGCGCGGGGTTTCGGAGGGGAAATAAAGTAAATATTAAGCATCCGGATTTTCCTAATTCTCCACATTTGCACTTTCCAGCTCACACTCAAGCTTTCACAATCCTGACCACGTCTCGTGGCAGAGAGACCAAAAGCTAGAGGAATAAATTAATCCAGCGGGATGTTCGCAAAACACTTTCTAAGGAGAATTATCCAAGAATAGCAAGTTATCCGGATGAGCAACAAGGTAATAACTTCCCTTTGTAAGGACATCTAGGTCATCATGACCAACACAGGAATGATATGAAGAGTTTGAACAATCCCTAGTCAATAATGATTGGTCAACATGCCGGACTGGTGCCGAAAAGATTTAGATTCTTGTATCAAGGAGGTTTGAGAGTTCTTCTCCACATTTTTTTAGTCTAGAGGTTGAGACTGCACAGACAAGTGCGGAATGAATTTCTGAATAGAGACATTTGTCTACCCCACTATGAAGTCTTTACCGGCTCTTCAAACTTATCAACACACATGAACGGATGCAGTCTTAGAGGCAATTAGATGTTTTCTGTGAGATCATCGAGATTACGGAGATTAGGAACGTTAATCCAAATTTCTTGTAAATCTATATAGTCTGTGAGACAGTTGGAGTAGCTTTGAATCTATGGAGAACATAGCAAACAAGTCCAGATGATATGATATGATATATGATAGGCGAGTCATAAGGATAAGATTAACTTTCATATAGTCTGTTAAGTTTGTGATTAAGTGGTGGAAATAACTAAGCTGAGTTTTCTTATGATAGAAACTTTCTTCTAGAAACAAACATAGTCTCAAGTACTTGAATAATGAGGCTTTTGACGAGAATGCATTATCAAAAATCAGTGTTAGCAAAACTGCAAAGCAATAAGAACCGCGGTTGACATCTATGATGATAAGATAACAGAACAAACACCAGGGATCCTTTCCATCTGTTCCACAATGAGATTTCCCATTCAAAAAAACATGATATTTTGTTTTGAAGTTCTCGTCAGTTCGTTCCAAGATTCGATGTGGAGCCTGTAGATGCAGTATCATTATAGCGATTATGCCTGTTTATAGAGCGTTAAGACGACTTTCTAGGGTTTAATCTCCAAACGAAAATCTCCACATCGACCCCGAAACTAGAAACGATCCACTGATTCACGGTTACTTGAACAAAATAAATCAAAGATGAAGTTCCGATTTGCTAGACTCTCAACCCTAAATCGACGTCCGTGCAAATACATCGCCAACTTGCCAAGATGGCCCAACCTTCTGATACGAAGCTTCTTTTCCATGTGTCCCATGATTATTATCAGAACTAGCATGATGAAAGTAATCTATCAAACTTCCCGGAACTTAAACCGAGATAATCAGTATAACCTTCAGTTAACTTCAAAATGACATCAAGTCATCATGTCAACATTATGATTCTCGAACTTCCAATCCTGAATCAGCCACCCCCTCGAGTAAGCAGGTACATGTGTGCCACATGATTCACGAAGCTCTTGAATCTTCATGTCTTACGGTTACCCTTACTTTTGACCTCCTCACCTTTCTTCTACCTAGCTAGTATAAGAACCCATTAATTCTTCTTACACACCAGTAGGTGCCCTGGGCATAATCCTACATTCCTTGCAATTATCATGCAGTCAACGACTTTTCTTGCCCATCTTTCCCTAGCTTCCATGTGCATTCCTAGTTTTCCATGCACTTACATGGCTGCCATGAATGTGCACGGGGCAGCACGGACCCTTCGTTGATTCCGTCGAGGTAAGCGAACTACTATCCTGTCAAAAGCTCCAAGCGGTTTCATTTCATCAACCACCCTTGTTTTGTCATCAGCACCCTCAAACACTTGCCAAAATCACAATTTCGCCTCTTTGCACTAACTATTCTGCACAGTGCCTTGGTACAGTACCATTGAGTGAAAGAGGCAAATAGGTAACTCCGGAGTTTAAACTTATCTTCCTCCGTGCTTTATCCGGCATCATATGCACTTTTCCACATGGTTTGGTGCTTACTAGCCCCCTCTTGTCATTGTGCCTGTCTCAGACGCTAAAACAGTTGATCTTCACTCTATAGTGAGAGAAGGAAAGAAAGGGCACTAACGGGCCCTGCTGCACACTACCTTATAGACTGGGGATAATATATTAGGAACATTACATATCCCCACTTGAACCCTCGCTGGGTCGGTCCAAGTGTCTGGCACTCCTTGAGTATATCTTAATCCTGTCTTTTCCGTCTCTTAGAGTCTTCAAGTGGATTGAGTCCATTTATATGTTTCTTTCTCCGCTATATTAATATATCTGCCACATTCCTTCTTACACAATTGAGTATTGCACTTTCTTTCCTACACCCATTGAATCGGAAAATCGAGCCAGGAGCTTCGAAACGGATCAATTCCTAATATGGCTCATATTTCCGAGTACTTGGTCGATGCTACGAGCAGTGTTGGCTTAAATAACTTAATAGCTCGCGATATGGGGGTATCTTCACCTCAAGACATTGTATGTAATTCTTTTCGTGGACAAGCTGGTTCTTGCTCACATTATATTTAGCCTTCGGAATCCCCAGTTATGGAAGAGAAAGAAAAACATATCTGGCGAATGCACCAACCTAGTGAAGCACCACGAAAATACAGTATATTTCCTTCTAAAGACAAGCTATTGATTGGCTCAGAGCGACAAAGTCCAGAATCCTCATTATCATTGGCGTTGGGAGAGAAGCACAACGTTCAAAAACCAAAAGAATTGAACAAACGAAGAAAACCAAGTGTCACCGAATTAGGACCAATGACTACTGTACATGAAGTTTCGATGGATTCTCGTAAGTACCTTGAACATCTCATTAGCATGCTTGAAAATAACGTTGAATAGCTACTATTCCAGGACGACCTCCTCTGCACGAAAGATCTTTCAGTGCACCAGGTGGTAAATGGAGACAGCATACATATGGCGAATCTTTAGTTGCATGTATTGAGGGACCAATTCTAGATGAGAATGCAGAGATTGAAAACGAAATTAATGAATCCAACGTTTTGAAAAGACAACGATCAAATTCCAACTGCCGTTCGAAATCACCCAGACCACTTTCACCAAAATCTTTGGCTCCTCTATATATTCCAACCAGAAATGCTCCAATGCCACCAAGAATTCGTACTAAGTCTTCACCAAGTACACTAAGATCACCAATGCCACCACAAGTGCCACCAAAGTCCGCTAGAATGATGGAGCAATCTCCGTATCATAGATCTTCTCCTTTTACCCCTTCATCATCTGTTAGTGCTTCTACAGCAGCAACAACGCCAAGTTCTCCACGCGAAGGACGTTCTTCTCCAAAACCTTGGATGTCTACTGGTCGATCATCACCAAAACCATGGATGAACCTTTTCTCCGGACGATCATCTCCTAAACCGGTCAAAGATGCCTCATCCATCATGCAGCAGAGCGCAAATTCCAGCTCAATCACTCTTCCACTTCCAACCCCTCGACGAAACCCCCCCGGTCATTCCCGCAACCAATCAGAGACCTTCGTCCAACAGCCACGGGCCGGAACTCTGGCTCACGATGTACCTCATCGACGTGGAGGGTCTGAATCTGGTCCCTCAATAATGGATCGAGGAAGACCTAAGAAGAGAAGTGATGGATCACCCATCAAAGCATCAGCCCCCAAGCTCTTGCATTCAAAAAGAACCCCTACTTCCGAGGAGCAAATGGCTTTCGAACATTTACCCCAGGGTGTCAAGGCTGCTCAAGCAAGTTCAAAGATGACTCAAACGGAAATGGAGACACTTAGATGTCAGGCTATTGGCCAAGTTTGTCGCTTTGAGGTTCTCAATTCAAAAGATGTGGAAGCTCTTTCAAGAGTATGTTTTTTCCTCTCCTTTTTCCAACAATTCACTAACAAACCCAGGAACTTCGCGCTCTCGACGAACGCTGTCTCTATCTCCGCAAAACCCACCGTTCCCTCCGTGCCGGTCGTCGCAATCTCCACGATCGCATTTGTACCTATCTCCGCTCACCCCGCACCGCCAAATTCTCCCACGATGCCATTCTCAAACAAGAAGAAGCACTCGCGGAACTCGATTCATCAATTGATGACTGGGTATCCAAACTCGATCAAGCTGAGAACAGACGCACACGAGTGCGTCAAAAGTTATTGGAACATGTTGCTGCTGCTGTCTTTATGCCTGTTACTCCTCCTTCAGTTAAAAAACGTAATAATAGTGTAAATACCATTACACCACCACGAAGTCCTATCAAGGGAATTAGTCCTGTGCGAGAAAATCATCGCACAGTCGACGTTATGACTCCTCAACCCCACCTTTCCGAAGTAGAACTCGAAGAGAAAAAAGAGGCGAGACGGAAAGCAGTGGAATCTATTCGCATCTATGCTGACTCGGATGTTTTTGCTCTGTTGGCCGATGTGGAAGATGAGATTAATAGAATGGGTGATCCCACTTTATCTTCTTCTTCAGATGAATCTCATGAGAAGCAAGTAACAGCTCAAGCACCAGCCCCACGAAAGGAAAAGGCTCCTGAAGCTTCGCAAGCTGATTCCCATTTCTCATCTTCTGCACCTGCGGCGCCAATGTCGCCTTTCTTGCTCAGACCAATGGTTTTCACCATGCCCGCTGGAAAGCAAGGTGTTAAGGTTTAAATCTTCACCTGCCTACCTGTCCTGTCTTTGTGCTCTTTTATTTTTGCTGGCGATTCTCCCATACTTTTTGGTTTCTTCCCCCGCATTAATCTCGTTGGCGTTTTGCTTTCCGTGTAGAAACGTATAACGACTTTCACGATTCACATCGTCTGCTATGATACGGCTGTCTTTCTTTGGTTACTCTAATTTTTTTATGTTTTTCCTTTTTGTTATACTCGATTCTATGATACCAATTTTATTTTAATTCTTAAAAGGGGAATGTTGGCTTGGGGGAGATGTTATACTATACTGTCTATCATTTGGATTTCTTTTGTATTATGGGATGGATGGATTATGGATGGATGGATTATGGATGGATGGATTACGGATGGATGGATTATGGATGGACGGATGGAAAGATGGAATGTGTCAGGACTTCTCTGTCGAGGATTTGGGATGGCAGGGGAAGGAGTGGAATTGAATATATAGAGCTACAGAGACTAGCTATCAAAAAAGATTTGAAGACAGGCAGATACTCATAGGATCTTGAAATGAGATAAAATAAGAGTAAATAAATTCCTCTTCAATACTTTATTAAAACTGCTCTATTACCGAATGAAAATCGTGAGGATTGTGTCAAAACCTCTTCCACTTGTCTACCATCCTCCCATCCTCCTCAATCCAATATTGCTCAAAGTTCTCCCCTCTATAACCCCACTCCCTTCCAGTTTCTCCCCATTTCCCAACATCAACTCCGTAACTACCTTTCCCATCTCCCTGGTCGGCGTATACAGATTCTTACCTACAGTCTTTATTACTGGAAAAAATCCCATTTCCAGCAGCTTCAAGACACCTGTTCTCTGCGGAATAAATTCTTTGATCTCTCCATGTTGAGAAGAATCCACTGCGGCTGGTCTCACATTGTATACTTTGAGATTCTCACAACTTTTTTCCGCAGGAAGAGCGAGTAATTTGGCTTCAGTTTCACCTTTCACGACTCCAAACATAGCAGTTAGCATACCAGGAGATGAGGTTGCGCCTTCGCCAGATATGAAAAGGAATTTGAAGGGCTTGGGCGATGAGAGGGGGGAAAAAGCTCGAGCGGCGCGGAGGGTGTAGGTTTTGGTTATTTCGGTGTATTTTCTACGATTGATTGGTTAACATTGTTCTTCAAACTGATAAACACAAATCCTCGCAGAGTATGAGTGAAGACTCACTCCTTATCCATTCCTACACTACTAGTACCCAAAGCCCAAACACATCCCTCTGCTCCCTTCAATTGCTCCAAAACAGTTTCCGGATAATTCTTAAAGTCAGAATGGATGATGACAGTTGCTTTTTTGCTATTTGCATGCGTTTCGGCAAGGGGAACAGGGTTTCGAGAGAGGATTGATATTTTGGTTACTGAGGGGTGTATGAGCATCTGTTGGAGAATACCAGAACCGACGAGACCGGTTGCGCCGGTTAGAATTAAATGCATGATGCCTTTTGGGAGAGGGTTTATGGTGGGAGCTGTAAGAGAGGAAGATTGAGCAATTGGGGTGAGAAAGAAAACATATTGTAATATGAGGAATGTGTGAATGATATACAATTTTACTTTACAGGTGAAGACGAGAGAGCTGACGAGGCTACACGAGGAGGCTGTTATCCGGAATTCTAGACCCCCGCTTTTGATGATAAGAAGAAAAAATCATTGGATGAACCGGGGAGACTAGTGCGAGTAATATGCAGCCTGCTGACACGACCAATTATATTCCAGAATCAAATGCAACTTGCTGACCCAAATTAATTTGGTTTGTTTGTAGGCTCGTTGGCGGCGTGAGATTCACAATACCCATCGTCAAAGACGAACGCCTTACGAAATGAATGGACAATGAGACTCTCGCTCCCTGATAAGTCGCCGAAGTCCCGTCCAAGGCGCCGCAGAGAGTTGGCAATAGTTGGTATGAAAGCGTCCTTCATGTTGTTTACCCATCTCAGAATCAAGCTAACTTTTGGTGACGGAGATATGTTAGGTGAGTACGATGGTGCATTTACGTTCATTGCAACGCCCAATCCCTTCTACATGCTTTACCACAGTCAAACCTAGCAGAAACTTTGTGCGTAGACGATGGTGCGTCGGCTCAGTTAGAGAGTTCTCTCTTCCAGAGAATGGAATCCGTACCCTAGGGCCGATACAATATCGTGGAAGTCGATCATATCTACAAGAAGGTTGTGCTATCTATCTCTCGAAACAATTCGCAGACAGATCCAGGTATCAGCATGGAATATATTCGAGAACCATACCTTCGTCAACATTCACATACCGAACACGAACTTAGTACGGAACGACTGCAGGGTCGATAACCATGATTGATCATATCATCAGCTTCACCGTTTCAAGGAGACCTTGCTGCACGAATACGACCACCTAGTTTCACGAAACAAACAACAAAAAATCAGAATAAACAAGAACGTATGTGTAATTCTCCCTCCCCCCAAAAAGGGAATATTCAATCAACAACTTCTGCGAACATGGATTTGGAGCGGGACGAGCTGGTGTAAGGATGAATTATCCTGGTTGCCATGCATCCTCATGTTTTCATTCATGAACTCACTTGGTTTATTACAAATTAAGAAGACGTTACAGCCCCCACAGGAAGTATCCCGCTTCTTCATCTAAAGAAAATGTAATGTAACCAGGTGGGTATCATTTGTCTCATTTTCCCATCACATATAGCGTCATCTCACTAGCCACCAGCAGCGCTTTTATACCTTTTCCTGTTTCTATTATTTAACATCTGAGAAGTCTCGGACGTTGCAAATAAGAATACAAGTAAGCTCGTATGCCTTACTCCTCTACCGCATTCCCATTTTAATGATTATGAATACTACTTCCTTGAAGTTTCACAAAATATCATAATTTTCGATAAAGAATTATCAAGCCTACCCCACGAGTCCGCGGCCAGGAATGTAGTAGTGGGGTAGTGAGACACCCTCAACTCCAAGCCAAATATAGTTTCATGCATCTACAAGCTCAAGTCAGATCCTCGCGGGCATTTATAAGGCGCAAAGATCCATTTTGAAAGATTTATCTTGGGGTGCATTGTGCTCCAGAAAGTGGAAATGAAGGGATCGGCGTTGGCGATCTGAGCTAGGAATCTAGATAGGCGTGATGGTATTATGTGGCACGGTAATCATCACATCAATCGCTTCAAAATCCTGCATCAGGAAGTAGGGCCATTGCGATGCGCATGTGGTAGCAATGCATTCTTCAATTGTCAAGATCACAACGATTTTGGTCACATTTGCTGCCTCGGAGCGGGGATCACTGATTTCGCCCGTTGAAAATTTGCTTCCAACCCGTTTTCGATACTGTCCGAAATGTTGAGTGTTTCACTGATGCAAATATCACAAAATGCAACGCACGACATCACATAATTCGGTGTGCATGGAGTGATCTTCGAGTCTTTTCTTCAACCACTTGAGGATCCGAGAGGTTTGCGCGTTGATCCCAATTGATTTCATCCCTGGAAGTATCGCATTATATCTTCTTTGTACAGCAGACATGGGCATTTTGAGAGTGTGAATTTCTTACGTTAATGGGTGACTCGGTATGTTGTTGGTGAGACAGGTCGTCATATAAAATAAGCAGAATTCTCGGCGGTGATCGGAGTATGGTCTACGGAGGATTTTAATTATGTTCGTTTGTTCTTTTGATCTTTCAAGGGGGTCATACGGGGGTGGAAACTCTGTAGGTTAGGAGGTTGATGTCAGATTCGTTAGATATTCAAAGAGTTGAGGTGCTCGAGGAGGATGTTTAGGATGAGATCACTCTAGACTTGCCTTGTGTATGGACAATAGGGAAATAGGTCACAGCGAAAAGAGGCACAGGTGTTGGACTACTGGTGGAAGAGTGAGGAATGGAATGAATACGCGGATGATACCATTGAGCTTCTGACCGAATTTGACAGATCCGAAATTTTATGATGTGCTTAGTAACTACCTAGGTAGTGCCAAAAGCAAAGAAAATGGAATTGATATCCCCTGAGCAGAAGCTGGCCGCGTAACACTGTGTCAATTCTTAGTACCATAGGAATAAGAAATAAAAGTCGGCTTCCGAAGCTAATTTAGGAAATGCACTCGATGAGAACTCTTCTTTCTTTTGAATGTGATGCTTTCACCTCATAACTAATTAACTATATGTTTAAATAGCAATACCATTTTGGATTCCACTCTATGCTTTCAATAGGATTTGTATCTCAATAATTGAAACTGACTCTCCATGTACTCTGCCATTTTCTCGACGTGTTGCTTAGTCAGCTTGCTAAATCATGAATCGATAACGTCAATAGCTCTTGCTCCACCCGTTTTCCTTGTAAGAGAGTCAAATGGCGATATATCACAATCATTAGTTTTCCTTATTGAGATATCTCAAAAGCAGTATACTTCATGAAACTTCCCTCGCGTCTTGATCATACTCCCAGTACTTTGAATCGCAATATGTCGCATGTGCTGACGTTTGCCACTCCATTCGGCTGAGAGGACTCCAAGCTCCTTCGTCCATCCTCAAAATTGAAGTTACACATGCAAGCTGAGCTGCCTTTGCAAGTGTTCACTTATTGATCAATATTTATTTCGACTCTACCATGCTTCGAGGTTGTCTTCGACGGCCATTTGCGACGTTGAGCACATCTTTGGTTACACGTCATCCTAGGCATCTCTTCCCATACTCGCCAAGCGCGTTGCCATGGACATTTTTGGATCAGAAAGCTGGTCTACCTCATGGTATCGTCCTCTGCATCAGAAAATTGGCTCATGTTGCGGCTGCAGCTACGGAAAGTATTCCAGATGAGACGGTCGCTGCTGTCCGGGGTATCGGAACACCCAGGACGTTGTTACCACCATCTCCTGAACAACAAATTGCTATTGACACATTATTACATACTAAAAAGAATATCATTGTTGATGCATGTGCTGGCTCTGGAAAAACGACCACTATCTTGCATCTTGCACAATCTGCACCTGATACCAGATTTCTAGTATTGGTTTACAATCGGCGATTGATGTTAGAGACAAAACAGAGGATAGAAGATTTGGGCTTGACCAATGTGACAGTACAAAACTACCATACACTAGGAGCTAGGTACTACACGTCAGAATGTGCTACCGATCAAGGTCTCAAGCGAGTTGTCGAGGATGATTTGAAAATCTTTGAAAACATGGAACTTCCTGAATTCTCGATCTTGATTCTGGATGAGCAGCAGGACATGACACCGATATTGAAACGATTCGTGGATAAGGTCTTACGTGACAAAGGATTCATTGGACCGAATCGACAGCCTAAAGCAGATCAACCGTTGAGAGTCGTAGTTTTGGGAGATAGACGTCAAGAAGTTTATGGATTTAACAATGCCGATTCGCGCTTCTTATCCATGGCTAATCGTCCGGAAGTTTTTGGCTATATAAATGACCAAGAATGGATCTTGGCAGATCAGACTGCCTCAAATCGTATGACACAATCCAACGTTGACTTCATCAATCAGCAACTTCTCAAAGATCCCAGTGGAAAGCCTATGCGGGCAGTAAAATCCCATGATGCATCAGGTCGACCCTATCCTCAACCACGCTATGTTATATGCGATCCATATGAGGACTTGGTGCACGAGGTACATCGACTTCTGGAATTTCCTGGCATATCCCCAAACGATATAATAGTCCTTTCTCCATCCGTGCGTGGTATCTCGCCTGCAATCTATCTCGCTAATGATCTTGCACTCCGAGGAATCCCCGTATTCAGATCAGACTCAGACATATCAGAAATCGCACCTGAAGTTGCTCATGGAAAAGTGTTGATCTGCACTTATCATCAAGCAAAGGGAATTGAGCGGAAGGCCTCGATTGTTCTTGGATTTGATCAGGCATATCACAGCTACTTCAATAAGGTTTCCGAAGATCCCATTGCTGTCACCAATCCGCAATACGTAGCAGCTACTCGGGCACTTGAGCATCTTGTCCTCATTCATGCTCATACAAACGCACCCTTGCCCTTTGTGGACCTGGACACTGTGGATGAAACATGCGATTTAGTCATTACTCGTGATCTGGACATTCAACCCCCGGGTCCTGAAAGACAAGTGCCTCTATTCGGCGTCACTGCATTGTGTCGGAATGTTTCAGAAACTCTCATAACAGACTGTCTAAGTCGTCTCGAGTTCAAAATGCTTGCCGAACCGACTTACGGAACCTCGCCTCCGCCTTCTGAAATTCAAGATATTTATGGTCTTGTTGAAGCTGTGGCAGCAATTACTGGAACAGCTATTCCTGCTATTTACCAGTGGCGCCTTAAAAAGAGGTCGGACATACTTGCGGGACCTTTGAAACTTCTAGAGCCCCCTAAGAGGCCAACGAAACGACGTAACCCGCTACGCGAGCTCCCGGAAGAATTTTATGAGAGAATCCAATACATAAAATACGCGTATGAAACTGGAGTTATCACAACTGGTGATTTGTTATACCTATCAAACCTTGAGATGGCAGCAAAAGATAAGGACATCACCAAGCTATTGAGCATTCCATTGATGGGGTATACATGGATAACAGAGACTTATTGTAAAGATATTCATTATGTCCTAAATACACTACCCGGCGACGCCAAAATTTCAGGACGAGGTATATTTTTCGAAAGCTTGAGGTATCGCAAATTCCCCCTTATCACCCACGGTGGTGGGCCTACAAGACCATTGAAAAAATCAGGAGTCATAGTCACTGGCGCCATGGATATATGTCGACCCAAAAAAGAAATCGCCGCAGTCTGGGAAATCAAACATTCAGATTCCTTATCCCCAGAGCATTTACTACAGGTTGTTTTATACATGTTACTTCTCGGGGAAAAATCATCAGGTTTTCTCGTATCTGCACGCACTGGTCAGACGGTACAAGTCCTTCCCAAGACTCCGGAATCGCTTATGGAAATTCTACAATTGCTTGTGGATTCTAAATCTGGGGGCGAACAGTCGAGGTTGTTAAATACGTATTCGGATGAGGAGTTTTTGGAAGAGTGTAGAAGAGATTTTGGGGGGTTGGTCGGGAAATGTGCATTACCGGCTTGGTTTGCTATGAAGCCTAGTGGATCTCGATTTAGGAAGGGGGTGAGAAAACGGAAAGAGAAAATGGATTGATTTGATGAATGAGATGGTTAGGGCGTCGGTGATACTTGAGATGAAGGTTGCAAAATGGATGGTGGTGATTATATAGATAGATGGTAAATATAAAAACTATAAAGAAAAGTAGAAAGAAACCAGTACAAAATATAACCCTTAATAAACCATCTTCATCAGTCTCTTGTATGCTTAATGTAAAGATCAACCCTCTACACATAAATAGCTATTTATAGTAAATATAGTTGGATATCCACAGGAGGGAAAATATTCAACATTAACGAAGTGAGAAGTGGTATGTGAAAAATATTCGATTGTGTTCGGTATAAATTGTGCTGTGTATACTTGAGATGACTTGGTTACTGAATAGACTGCGCTTGCGTTTCTCTCGGTGGGAGTGAGAGGAGTCTCGAGTGTTTTTATAGGGATAGTATTGGGTTGATTCGGGATGTGTATTTGTGTGTTTCTAATGAGTTGGTATTGAACCATGGATGATGGATGGTAGTTACTTGTATCTCTTTTCATGTGTCTATTTTCCTTCCCTCTTTCAATATTCCATAGTAAGTTTTCATATCACTCTCACCCTAAGTATTCGAAAGAATTTCTAGCTGTGTCATTTCATGTAAGTGAATGAAATGTTGGATGGGAATTGTTTATCGAAGCATCTATATTGACTGTGGTGGATGTGGCATTTAAGATGTGCTTGGTGTTTTAAACGTTTTGGATGGTTTGGATTGTTTTATTGTCAGAAAGGAATTGAATAGAATTGATAGTTTTGATGTTTTGGATCATTTGAATATTTGAGTTATTTATAATGTCTCAATCTTGTTCAGCATATCAAGTGATTCCAATGGTCCAATTTGTTTCAATATCTCAAGGCATTTCATTGTCCGACGCAGAATCATCGTTTTAATTCTTGTCAGTTTCTCAACATATATATGAATGTAAAAATTCATATAAATCTTCCAAATCATATAAATGTCCCAAAGTATATCAGCATATCAAAATATTTCAAGGTACCAGAACATTTCAGTATATCAAACTGAAGTCAGCACATTAGAAATCTGTGATTGTCTAACTGGCTGGCAGCAATACAAGGACACCACAATCTTGCCAATCGAAACTAGAGAACTAGCCCGTCTCTCTACTATGGTGAATATCATGAATAAAGGATATAATTGAGCTGGGATGGCACACCAATCACAAGGGAAAAGCCAGGATGAGGGCTGAAAAGATATCAGCTACCTGTTGCAGAGCTGTATCTACCCCAGAGGGCAACGGATGCGATTATGTGACTTGCGCTAGCTACGAAGGAAGCAAGGCCTAGTGCGTATCCCTTGTGGAATAGATATTCGTCCAGCATTTCGAGGTTCATTGAACTATTCCTCGCTGTCGATCTCTGCATTTCTGTTTTTGTTGTGAAGCAGGCAATCTCCTCGTGGAGAGATGTGATCTATGTTTCTATGAAAGTTATGTCGTCAGAGAACAGAGAAAGGTCTTTCTTTGCATCTGATACTAATAACTTCCACCAGTCTGTATATTTAGACGCCACCCTCGAGCTTTGCCTCACAAAATACAATCGAGATATCGCAGCTCTTGGATATTACACTGAACTTCTTGTAACTCCACTTCTCTAGGTAGTAGAGTACGGAGTCTGACTCAACACTCATGGAAGAGGATTGGCCCTTCTGATCAGAGTCGGAGGTACGCGACATAGTAACATAGCCGTGGACTCGTATAGGGTAGTACCAAGTTTTTATTGCCTAAATTTCTAGAATAAAATAGCCAAGTAGTATCGAAAGGTAGTATCTAGGCTGTCTGAAAGGTTGGGAAAGTATGTTGGAGAAAGTGTGTGAGAGGAAAACTTCTTCGGTTGGTATACCAGAAAGAAATGCATATCGCCAGCCAAGCCCCAAAATGGTGAGGTTTTTTTGTCAGTTGGTGGACTGGCTTAACAACTTTCAATGACAAGTGGTGGATGGATAACAAATATCGAGATGCGCATATTTTTTGAGCTTAACAAGAATGAGGAGAGTTTTTTGTAACTGTTGATCGGTTGGCTAATTGGCTGATTTGTGACAGTTCCTTGGTACCTCTGCCTAGGTGCCCTTCCTAACTGGTTCGGTTAGAGTCTGGGAAGTATGGGTCTGTTGATCATTATCTCAATGAGAGATTTCACATATGCAGCGAGACTTCTAAAGGTATAGGGAATTTTCCTGTCTTCTGAATCATTGACATATTTGCCGTGCAAATTCTTCTCCATCTGTGGCTTCATGTCAAGCCTTCCCTAGGATATAACGATTTTCCTACGTGAACACAATCTTGGGGCGCATTGCGAGCCTTAGTCTTTTAGGCTTTCTAGGTAAAAGATTAGTCTCACATCATCTGGTACGATTCGAAACATTATATTCAGGCAAGTCTACACCTTGAGATTTTACCTAGAGGAGATCCCTCATCTCAACCATCACATGGGACATCCCTATTTAGAACACTAACAGAAGTCAGTGATTACGGAGATCACACGAAGCTTTTCTCTAGCCAGCCAAAGCTTTTCTAGTTTCAACGAATCCTCACGATTTGTAGAACAAAGGAATGAAAGATAAATGGAACAAACTTTCTTCCATGAAGCCTTCTCATTTTCATTTCATGATAGGCACTAGCAACCTAAACTCGTGCGTCACATATTGCCCTTGGTAATAGATAAAGTTTTTTGTCATCTGATTTAGTGCTATCTTCGGAAGTGACTGGCGTGTCACTAAATTACAGTTCGTCGCAAATTAAAAAAATAGCGGCTCCCACAAATCTTTAAATATCACACCACTTCACTTTCGAGCAAGAACATCGATATCATCATTTCGTGGCAGACTGGCATCAAATAAATTCGAGTACATTATTCCTACCTCCATGACCATATTGGTTTGAGATTTCTAACGTATAAATGAACAGAGAATCCAGTGAACGACTCTCACCTTGACAGGTTGTGGTATCAAAATTGAAATATCACAATTCGATTATTAACAAAAATAACCAGAGTTGGATTTCAAAATACCAATTCGATAAAAGGATTGAAATTTACCCCGGATCGTTTGCAACTCGGCGTTAAAAAACTCCTGGCTCCTCTAAAATGCTTTCAACGGAAACACTTGAGGTTGTAAGGCACCAAACTACCACCTGGGCAGTAACGACTCGTATTGCAGTCGTTGACGCGGTTGTCTCAGCACGTGTCGCTCTTCCATCATATACAGAATACTGTAGTATCACTCATCGCATAGATAATAATTTTTGCCCTGGTGATTTCGTCGGGCTCATAATATCATTGGTTGGTTTTTTCTTTGGACTAGTTATGAACGTAGCCATTTGCTATGATATTTCGGAGAAAGATGTCAAGGATTTGATTGGTTGGCTGAAGAGTCGCCCAAAAGAGGAGTGGGAAGAAATCATAGATTCGCGAGCCGAGGCTTTGGGTAACTGGACAGAATGTCCACCCTACAAGGTGCACCGTTCCAAGAAAAAGAAGATATCATTGCTTTCCATCTGTATGTTATGCATTTTATAGAAGATTCTGACGATATGCGCTAACGGTCGTATGGCAGTTCGGGGAGCTTCAAATGCAATCAAACGGGACAATGATGTCAAAGATTACATACGAGGCGTGAGGGGATTCAGCAAGAGTATAAAAGTAGATGACGATGGAAAGATCTCGCAGGATACCATAGATGACCTGTTTTGAACGTGTACTCATTACGAGAAGAGTAAATAGTGGACGACCCTATGAATTCAGTGTGAGATTGTTCGCTAAGGGACAGAAACGGAATACGACAACCAAGATTGAAACTTAAGGATGAAGAGTTTACTATAGAGTGGTGGAAGATTCGGGGTATCATTAGACAGCAAGGATTTATACTGGTTGATGATAGATCTCATCTATCTCTGAATATTATCAAAGGAGAGCTATAATAGAAGAATGTAATAGTTGGTTCATCAGTGGGTGTACAGACTGACGGGATACTGTAAGAAGGACTTGTGAACATCTCTTGATGTATCAAGTTCTATAATTTAGGAATTCTAACAATTATTTGTTAGAGATGAAACAATCAAAATACAAATTCTGATATCAAATAATTGAAGAACAAATTTGTTAAGAAGTTCGAAAGTTAGGAAGTTTTCCGTTAACCCATGTTGCACCGCCCTGTAGTGGCAGAATCAATATTCGAGACGAAGAGAAATTCAATATAAATTCCCATACAAATTTTCTATATGTATATTATGATATTAATAATATATTCGTAATTAATGAAATACTTATTTCGTTTGTAATGGATAGAATCGGCATTTTTTGTGATTTGTTTAGTATTAACTTTTAATAGAAAAAAGAAAATAAGGGCTCTGAGGCTTTAGTATTTAGAGTTATAGGGGAGGTGGATGAAGGGGAGTGAGTGTAAGAGAAGGGAAGCGAGTGCAGGAGTTAGGAGGAGGAGGGGAACGAGTGGGGGAGTTAGAAGGAGAAGGGAAACAAGTGAGGGAGCTAAAAGTATTAGTCGAAAGTTTAAAGGGGAGGATTTCTACTCTTTACTATTGCTCATTTTCAATTTATTTTTCGCTTAAAAGCTTTATTACTGTGCTATATAGTATAGAATATATTGTATAAACAATAGAACTATTTGATTTGAATATAAATAAATTATTTTCTTTTGAAAACGATTATCTAAGGCTAAAACTTAGAATTAACTTTTCAAATTCAAAATTCAAGAATTTCATCAAAACTCTATTGATTGAAATAAGCTTTGTAATATACAGATTTTAAATTAATTACATTAATTCATTAAAAACGATTCTTTCAATATATAATTGAAAATCTAAAATTTTATGGTGGTTAACGAAATAATGGTTTCGTCAACCACGGATTCTGCCATCACAGGGACCACCACCCACTGGTGGTTCAAACCTGGTTTGTACACATTCCATAAATTCCATCTGATTCAGGTCTTATACCAACATTTGGTCCCTGGCTTCCACGCTGTGATACCATATCAAAGGGCACGATCCTAAAGGTCGATTCGCTGCTGCTCTCACAATACTCTCATTTTTTTTGCAGTCGATGTCGGTCAGTCTTTCATTATTCTATTTTCCGTAAAGAATAGATCTCTCATCTCTGCATTGCCATTCTTAGCTTTGAGTTTGCTATAGAATACTCTGGAGCGTGTCATGATCAAAATACATTCACAAAAACTATATAAGCATGATGGATAGCCATAGACTATGTGTTGTCAACGTCTCATGAATGTGGACCTTTGGAGTAACTTGTATGTAGGAATACACATCAAAAGTGTATTGATTACTTGCATCCTAGCATGGCGGATAGTGTATATAGGCCAGCAAAAAAACTAAAAGAAACATACAACAGTGGGGATTCGCTGGTGGTCACCCACCCAACTACTAATCCACCGATCTGAAGCTTGTGTATGGCAGAGCGGACGGGATGCCCAATTCTCTTCAGTCTATGGTCGTATGTGGTAGGACTAGTAATTTCAGAGAAGATGTACAAAATGACAACGCAAATGAGCGGAAGCGAGGGAATTTCACTTGGAGCACGTGATGTATGATCGGGATTCCTCGATCCTCAAGAGCTCTGAGGTAACTCGGATAACTCAATATGATAGAAGGCTAGATTGACCCTATCTTTGCCTTGCTTTGGAAAATTGGAAAGATGTGATGAGATCACCGCGACGGATTCTCGTCGATAGAATTATATCTTTGATCAACCACCGGTCTTGCAGTTTCGACAGGCTGTGATTATGTATATGTAATGAGAGAAGGATTATACTTGTCCCAGTTTGTTTAAATATCGTTACTGATTTGTGTATTCGTCCTCAGATTCATACACAGATTCTCATTTACATGGACCATGATCCAAGGCCAAAATTCCCAATGGTATAGCCTATAATCCTACGACGACCAGTACTTTTCTTTTTTAAAGAAGAAACGATTCGGAACCCACTTCTCATTTCAGACTCACAGTTAAATGGAAAGTGATGGAAAGCAATTGGAAATTTCACATTCAATTTCCACCTGTTCCTGTCTGTTGAATATATTCTCCAGATCAAACCCCCTGAAGTCTAACTCTAACTAAAACATTACTAGTATGAGCTTCGATTTTCTCACTCCCTTTAACTAATTCCGGATATTGAGACATGCAACAAAACCCAAATTTGCCACCAAGATGTCAATTTCGAAACTTCTCAAAATGAGACGTGCAACAAAACTATTGTCGGAGTACCATACTATGAGAGTGTATATGAATCCATATGTGTAGGATTATGTAAAAAAAATGGGAGTAGGGAAGAGAGAGATGATGAGCATTCAAGTATAGACGGCATGAATGCTAAAAGTACAACAACATTACACGTCGAAGCGACAATAATGAAGACTTATTCATGCGACAACGAGCGATCAAAGAGTACAGAGTAAATACCGTAAAGCCCCAAGTACTTCGCAGCCACAGCCTCTTCACGACAAGTCATCCCAAGCCAGTTTTCCCGAAAAGTAGAATCTTCTCCTATGTATATTTATATTGTCACAATTTATGAGATGCATTTCATATGATGAGAGCTATTGAGTATGGTCAGAGCAAAACCTTTCCTCATCCCCACCAAAAATCTCGTCGCATAAGCCAGCCCCACTCTCACCTCGCTTAATCCCCCCTAAGAAAAATCTTTACAAAATTTTCCCGTCAATTCCTCAAATATATTGTCAAACACAGATCTCTCCTTCAATAAACCATCAAGCAAAGCCTGCCCGGCTAGCTCAATCGGTAGAGCGTGTGACTCTTAATCACAAGGTTGGGGGTTCGACCCCCCCGTTGGGCTCAATTCCCATCAACAAAGCTTGATTTTTTTGCATTTTTCTTCTGTAGATTTAAGCAAGATTTCAATCATTATTTTTCGTTAATTTTCCAAGTTGGAGAGAAGAAGTGAGGGACTGGTAGTCTACCAGGCGAGGAAGTGCGGGGTGAATTTTATCAATGACACTAGTTGCTGTCTGGTGTATATTTAGTTTTGCCTACTCCTCATCTTTTGCCCCGTTTTACCTATCTCAATTTAAGATTGCTGCAGACTATCAGCAAATTGGATCTGCCTCAACCGTAAAGCATAGATCAACGACGATTGAACATGGTATTTCGAGGGAGAGATACTTGAAATCAGTATACGTGCCCTGTGCTTTTCCGACTTTGTTAGTTTTATGAGTTACTTGACACACATTCAACAATGGTTTCCTTTCTGGGCGTTGAAGAGTAGATGTGTAAATCACAATCCAACCTCTCCTTTGGCGCTTTGATTCGTCTTTCTACGGCAACTTCGCCCCTCTCTCTATACTCCTAGCTTACATGCGCTACTAAGCGATGCATTAAAGAAAATGAACTCCAACTGCCTACCTATAAAGTCTTTACATTCCAAATGGGTTTCTATATTCAATGTCCTCAAGGGGAGCGACGTTGTTGATTAGAATGTAACCCTCTTCAAAGTGAAACAGGAGGCCAGGAATTCTGCAGTAAATCAACATATAACTTCAGATGCAGATATCGAATGCATGACAGTAACAAGTTCTTTTCGAGATAGAGAGATGAGGTACATAGTAGATATTTAGCGACAGCAATAACAAAAACCGAAAAATGCTAGATGAGGAAATATAGACTGCTCATCCGAATTAATAAGTCAATTATGGGGATCAAGAACACTACTGACGTTCCTTTTCTTCATACATGTTGCTGTTTTACTTTTCAGCAAAATCAGAACTTTAATGGCTTAAATAGATGAGTGTAAGCGGTTAACCTACCTTCCCTAATATAAACTTTGATTCGCCACTGTGATTCACATAGTGCTCAAAAGTATATATGGAGGATTTGAATCACTGATCACATTCGTTTCTCTCGTCTTCGATACAGTGATCTAGTAAGACTACCTAATAGAGTGAATTTCTTTTCCCAAGCGCCTATTGATATCACCTACCTTTCAAAATTAACCGAGATCGGAAAATTTAAAATACATCTCTATATAAAGACCACTCTCAAAATCATTTTCTAATCATTTTCCAAACAAATTATGACAAATTACCTCAGGAGTGGATACTGATAGAGGCAATAAGAGATTGGCAGACTGAGAGACATGATATTGAACGTATACATTACCGGATTCGAAGGGAGAATATAATCCATAAGAAGCAGGTAAACAGTTCATATATGCTTAGAAATAAGAAACGACAGTAATTGATAGTATCATCACTTATTCGACAATGAAAATAAAGGATGGCAAAGAACACTCTTCTTGTCTCATCTCGCTACTTGTAAATCTTCTCTCGTTCAAAAAGGGATCGAGTCTTATTACTCTTCTACTATCGACTGATAGTCATACTACTATAGTACTTCATATAGATTTTTCAATCCAAAATAATTTTTGAATTTTATATTCATTATCTTATCTATCTTTTAAATCTTTTAAATCTTTTAAATCTTTTAAATCTTTTAAATCTTTTGAAGCTGTATGATACATAGTAATCTCTCAATCAATTCTGGACAGTAGAATAATCAGATTCTACCTCCAGTCCGAACTTTCAGACTCGATAAGGAATCATACTTGATCGACGACAACATTAACCGATATACCATCCCGATCCCGACGGTAGTCCTGTAAAAGAACAACAAACCTATACCATATTTCCCTCCAGTTCTCCTCTTTCCCTATCCGTATTTCCCGTGTCTGCAGACAATTCTAAGTCAAGAGTGAGAATATTCTCCGCATTCCGATCTGTTCATCGCATCAACAAACCATCTCCCATGATGATATCCACTTTTTTGTCCTTGTCCATCAGATATGTTAAAAGGAGAAAGATGAGTGTAATATATAGCCCAACTTGTGGGAGATCATACTCACAGCCATATAATCACTAGCGATTACCGGGTTCTAGAAGATAGGAGATAAAAAAGGGCGAGTGAATACTCTCTACCGTATCTTCAGTGTTTATCTTAGCCCCGCTGTATATATGAATACACCCTTTCCATTCCGTTCCCCTCTCCTCTTTCTCGACCCAAAAATTACCCCTCCATATGATGTAAGAAGACTCCCTGTACAGTTCTAAACTATCGTACAGTGCGCTGCCAGCGCTATGGTCGACAATGAGAATACCGGTATCCTAGACCACAGAACCATACGATTCCATCCCAAGATCATCCTCAGAGCCGCCTCAAAAGTAACAATTCCAAACTTTATAGCCCAAAATCCATACATCGCACCGGCCACCGAGAGTAGCACATTATGAGTGATAGCGAACATCCCATCTTCAAGCTAATGACAAAAAGGAGAAATTGACAGTAAAAAGCTTCCGCTTCATAAGAAACTACCATCAAACTCCAAGCAATTAAAACACCACACCGCCGTCCATCTACCACTGCTCGTCTCCTCGACAATGGCTTCGGATGGCTCTAGTTTGAAGATCACAAAAACACCAAACCTTACACTTAGGTATTTATATAAACAAATGAGAATAACCCCTTTCCACTAGTGTATCTAGGAGTGAATTCATCATGACATCATATCCACTCTAAAAAGAGATCAATAACGCATGGAGGAAGGTACAGTGACTCCACCGAATCAAAGAATGTATGTAGAAATGGTACAACAAGTAGATCCTCTTTCACACCCCTCCCTAACTCCGCTAGAGAAGCCTTCTCTTTATTACCTATGAAAAGAAAGAATTCTTAATTATTGAGATGCCAAACACGTTACATACCTAGAAGTTATACACATCGCAAGGTGTTCTGAACTTTTTTTTTCGCAAAAAAGGGATGCGTATACTATGAATGACTGTACTGATTTTAATTTCCCGTCAATGATTGACTTGAATTCAACGTAGATTTTCTATTAATCGGATATTGCCAGAATCATAAATGATAAAATGGCAATCATATCTATATCGACGACAACAATGTCGAAATATATACCAGACAGTGAGAATACTTTCATCTCACCCACCCCAAAACCCCAGATCCAGAACCCCCAAAAAACCAAACCCCTTAAATCTCAACACCATACCATCATCATGCACACCATACCACACTGAACGCCCCCCATGCTCTGCCTGCGTATCGCGAGATCCTTGAATATTGGAATCTCACAACAGTTAGCAAGCTTTATATATACTCGTACATACATACAAAGCACATAGCAATATGAATCATAATCTACCTTCCTACTTACTTACCAAGCAGATCTCTAGCTCATTAAATCTTGCATAGACAAGTGAATATATATCCAACCGCACTTCCATCTCGTCGAGTCTCCTCGTCTTCGTCCCACCTCCCCATCCCACCTCCCCATCCCACCCCCTCTCCAACCCAGTACAAAAACCCTCCCCCTCCTCCCCAAAATAATCCTCATCATCACATTCCAACTAAATACAAAAGAATGAGTCAAGGAGTCGAAGCCTCCAGAGCGCTTTAACCAACTTCCATACTTTGATAGCTTTGGTATACATAGGTTGATATATAGAGAGATAGATAGATGAATAGCCAAACAAATTAGATGACTTGATTTATGAAAAGTTAGGTATCTTACCAACAACAATAACAACAATAACAACAACAACAACAACAATAATAATACCAACGAAAAAAAAACAAGCAACGAGAATAAAAGACGACAACCAAGACCAAAACCAAGACCATCAACAAAAACAACAATAGATAGCCCAACCAATTCTTCACCCCTAGCATCCATCTCAAACCAATCTCTCATTCTCACCCTTCGTCAAAATCCACCTTTTGGGAATACTCACAGAAGACTCTTTCCCTTACAGTTTCTCAGAGCGCAAGATCTAAACCCCATATGCAGAAGACCTCCCTGACAATGCAATGCTTTTTATACCTATCCCCCATTCGTTTACATCCCCTATTTTCCTGTTCTTTCTCTTTCCCTTGCCTGACTCATTCTTTTTTGATTCACTCCCCCCCCTCCTCTTCTCTTCCCTCTCATACCCCCTCTCATACCCCCTCTCATACCCCCTCTCATACCCCCTCTCATACCCCTCCAAAATACCCACAACACCCTACCATCTATCTATCCATCTTTCCCACTCTCCCCAATCATATTCCATCTTATAAACTCATTCCTTTACTTACTGACTCACTCAAAATTCAACAGTATTCATTTATCCATTCGAACCACTCATATAACAAAACACACACATACACACACAAAAGTAAACTCACAATCACCCTCATGTTCGGACTCTAGAAAATAATTTTTACACCCACTTCACACCGATCACTCACTCATCAAGAAACTCCATCTCAGAAATCATCTTATAAAATTTCATTTTAAAGTCATCCATTCATTCTCATTTTCATATATATCCATCCGTCCATCCATGCACGCACGCAAGCATGTATGCAAAGTATCCATCCATCATCATTCTCGCCAGCGAGCTCTTAACAAGCTCCCCAAAATGTAGAGAAGAGACTGGTCTATCTAGACTAATAAACGTCCATGTAAAAATAGACTACGAACTGAGGGAAGAATATCCTGCCCCCCTTCCCACACCGACCCTACCAAAATGAAGAAGTATAGAAGAAAAAAAAAAGTGAAGAGAAAAGAAGTATATCCACCACCTATTTCTCCAAATCTACACCAAACACATCAATCATATATCTCAACAACATTATTCCACACAAATTCCCAGCCAATATCTCTCCCCAAGAATTATTATCCCAATTCAATATGACTCCATATCAGATTCATTTCTCTCAAATATTCAACCAAATCGTAGTGTCCTAGCCAATTGCGCAATTATTCAATAATTGGATCTTCACCAAGGACCCCTGCCGATGCAACACCATCCTCTTTCTTTTGAGCTCCTGCGCCACCAAAAGCCCATCCCATCCAACTAGCTCTCTTAGCTTTCGTTTTTTCCTCTTCTTCTTTATCCTGAACCAATTGCAATGGCTTTGGTTTATTACCCGCAAATTTTCTCGCCTCTTTGCGTGGAGGGCTATTGGTACTGGGCGGTGTACTGACCTCACCGCTATCTCCGCTTATACTACTAGTTTCGCTCTTGAGACCCGGGAAATTACCCGCTGTGGGTACTTGACCTAAGGAAGGATGGCGAGAAGTGGGTTTACCGGCCATGGGACCATTCCCGAAAAAGGTTTGCGAGTGTCGAGGAGTTTGGGGTCCATGGAGGGGTGGTGAGGTTTGGCCGCCTCTATACATTTGATTAACAATTGATGCTCCACCGCCGGTATATTGTTCTGATTTAGGACGGACTCCTTGTCGAACACTCGATGAACGGCCAACTCCGAATGGTATACTAGGTGCTGTTTCGGGATCTTGATTGAGAGTTCCATGGCTCATTGGCATAACAGATTGAGGTCTTGGTTTGCGACTTCCCATAGCTACAGTCTTCGCACGTTGAAGAATAGATGCGCCACTAGCCTGTTCTTTTGGCGGAGGTGGTGGAAGATCTTTATCCTTATTAACAGGACCCTTGGCATCTCCAGATTTGAAATCCGAATCAAGAATTGCTTCGAAATCTTGGTGTTGTAGTAGTCGCTCAATAATTTTGTTGATGTATAATGTTAAAGCTTTATTCTGATCCTTGGCAGACTTCAATTCGGCTTCGAGGCGACGGTGTTGATCATTTTCGCCTTCATTGTCGTTGAGTTCAGAAAGTTCATCTGCGAGAGAAGCTCCTGGTGATCGTCCCTCCAAAGCATTCAGCGCATCGGCGTTGGAAGATGAACCCATGTATTCAAAATGATCCTTTGAGAAGTCGCCGTTCAACGTCTTTTCTTGTAAAAGTAATTGGAAACTCTCATTATCTTCCATCAATCTTGCATTTGTCATACGTGCTTCCAAAAGTAATTTTTCGACCTCTTGCATTCTTCCACCTCCCATATTCTCGGATTCTACCAATTTGATCTGAGCTTCTGCCAATTCTAATCGTAAGGATTCAATAAGTCTGTCTTTTTGAAGAAGTAATTTGGAATTGTTGCGAGAATCGCTGCGATTTAAACCGGATGGAGGAGCGAATTGGCCATTTTCGACATTTGGGGAGGAATTATTTGCTTCATAATGTTAGCATGATGGATTGTCCAATAAAATGGCTGGCAACTTACAACGTCTAGACAATCGTGATTCTTCATCTGACGATGATCTTTGCGATAGAGAATCCTTTAATCGCTGAATGATTGTCTGCATTTCCTCCTCTCGATTTGCCATTTCTTCCCTCTCCTTTGTCATGGAACTTCTCTCGGCTTCATAGATTGATTCCATCTCCCTCTTCTGTCGAAGAGCATCTCTCTTTTCATTTTGTAAAGTTTCTAGTTTCTCTTCATTCTCATGTAGACGATCCTCCAACTTTCCTTGATCCTGTAGGGCTTCATCTAATCTTGACTGGAGAACTTGAGCTTGCTTTTGGAATTGCTCTGATATCGTTTCCGTTTTACGAAGTCTCTCCTTTAAATCATCCAAAAGAGCAATATTCTCAGCCCTTGCGTCATCGTCCGCAACAGATGGTACATTGTTTGAACTCAGGTTGGATGCACCAGCGCCCGGTCGTTGCATGGCAGCTCGTGCGGATAATGGGGTACCACTGCGTATTGAACGACTTCGTACGTGTGTTCCGTTTGTAGTGGTAGGTGAAGAATCTTTAGTCGGTGAACGTGTTGCAGTTCTACTTGGAATGCCGGTACTTGAAGTATCTGATGACGTTCTGCGACCAGCTCCTAAAGATACTGGGGGTTTCTTGGTAGCTGTTGACATTGTGATTGTGGTGTATCCTGAATGAGGGTATTAAGCAAACAGCGAAACAGTGATTTCGTAATCAGTAATTGATTTGAAACGTATGCTCGTTAAAGGGTAATGGAGAGAATGTAGCAAGATAGCAGTGAAATATTCAACAATCTTAAGGATTAAGGGTTATTTGTTGTGTTGCATGAATGTTGAGTGTTTGAATAAAATTGTATCGTTACTTGATTGAGCTATTCTTGGAGATTCTGTAGGACTAGGTTGTGGTTGTTGTGGTTGTATGGTTATGGATGGTTGTATGGTCGTATGGTCGTATGGTTGTTGGGTCAGATCCAAGGGTGGCTCAGTTCCTCTGTTTGATTTATATGCCGCTTCCGTTCAATCTATGAATATGGAGGCTTTCTATGAAGGCTCGTGTGGAGGCTTTGTTTATTGCTATCGTAGCCGTTCGTAAAGATGCGTGAATGAAACGACAGTATATGAGGTAAAATTTAAGATTTGCGATCAAGTAGATGTTTGACTTGTGATTCAGGTGAATTTACAGACAGGAAGAATGCGGTATGGTATGGCGAGGTAAGGTAAGATGCGGTGCGATAAGATTTCGTTATGTATCGTGTTCAACATATACCGCATGTGGTAACCGCCCTAATGTACATGTGTGAACGGTTGATGCGCTTGAGAACAAAAAATACTGGGTAACGGGAGGGGATCGTTGGACAGAAAGGAACGACGTGCACCATGGGCTTGCATTGATTTTCTGATCAGGAGATACAAATGAAGGAAGGGAAGGGTACGATGTAGGGTCGTCGGTCGCTCAGCTGGAGGTGAAGGTGGGTGAAGGGTGTGATGGAGTGAAGGAAGGGTATATTGAAGTATGTATGTATGTATGGATGTATGTATGTATGTATGCTTGTATGCTTGTATGCTTGTGTGCTTGTATGGTAGTGAAGGATGATTTGATTTCAAGGATGATGGATTTGACCACAAAGTCCCTACCTAGGAAAGGGAGGGAAGTGGTTGTTCTTTTCTATACGTGTCCAAACCCCTTGTTATGGAGGAAGGATGATTTGGAGGTTGTGATGATTATAATTGTTGACATTACTATTACTATTACTATTACTATACTATTCTTATTATCATTTGTGTTGTATAATTATTCACGCTATTGTTCATTGTTTACTCGTATTGTTTGTTGTTTTCAAAGCACAAGTCAATGCTACCGATACCTAGGTAATTCCTCGCCTTAACTCCTAAATACGATTTAATCTATAAAAGTCTGGCTTCGATATTCATTACTGTACCTGGATACGGTCTGGATTTCTTCATGACTAGCAAATCACTGGCTGTTCTCAAATTTCCATCTCTTCTTATCCATACAAACCCGCACAATGGACCATGCGTTTTCATCGCTGCATGATCTTAAATCTCCGCTCTTTCACCGTTTTCATATTCATAAGGAAATGATGCCTAGCACTAGCATTGATTCAGTTGCCAGGAACTTCTCTCCAACAAACGCTCTCGCATACAGAGTATACCTACGTAGAGAGTGCGCTTGATTGATTACATGTAAATTTTCATGAAATTTTCATGGTTGATATGGATGGTGATGGTGATGTAGCATTGTTGATCAAGGGCTATCCTCATATGTGAATGACCTGGCTCGAGCCCAGGTAACTGCTGTTGACATTGTTGATGTTGACATGAACTCGAATATGGGGAATCCGGAAATCTGGGATTATCACTCCTCGCTGTCCAGTATGTATCTGAGTAAACCATATCTACGAAACAATGCAGGGCCATCTTTATATTTGACGTCTCCATAGCTACAAAAGTCCAGACGACAAGAACTTTCTCCTGTATCATGTAAATGGATACCTACCTAGCCTAGGTAGCCTACTCTATTCAAGTCAGGTGATCAAGACGCTCATCAAGGTCACGCTTTGTTTCCCGTCCGTCTAGTCCATTTATAATCTAGCGCAAGTACCCTTAGCGTCCCACACTTTGAAAATATTCAGAACTTTTCGAACTTTTCAGAATTTGCTCTACAACCTCAACGACAACACCAAACTTTCGAATCCAATACAGCCGGAGCGCATTATCCAATTTCAAAACCGCAGAGATGGCACCAACAACTAAGAAGGCTAAGAAGACCGCCGACTCCATCAACAGTCGTTTGGCTCTTGTTATGAAGTCCGGAAAGGGTATGCAACAAATGGGTTCCAATCGAAATACAATTCAACAGAATACTAATTATTATCTTTAACAGTCACTCTCGGATACAAGTCTACTCTCAAGCAACTCCGATCTGGAAAGGCCAAGCTCGTCATCATTGCCGGAAACACCCCTCCTCTCCGCAAGTCTGAGCTCGAGTACTACTCCATGTTGTCCAAGACTCAAGTTCACCACTTCTCCGGTAACAACGTACGTACATATACATTTCATTTGTCAAAATATCCGTCTATCGATCAGACCTGAGATCAGGTCTGGGAGGACATTACCCAGCGATAAAGTCTCTCTAGACTTTGGAGGGTATTCAGTTGCTTACTATTTTATTACTTATAGATTGAGCTCGGTACTGCTTGCGGTAAGCTCTTCAGATGTTCCACCATGGCTGTTTTGGATGCTGGTGATTCCGATATTCTCTCCAGCCAAGCTGCATAGATTAGGAATATCAATCATTAGTATTGGTTGTTGAGGTGGAAGAAATTCTAGATGAAGGAACAAGATCAGTCATGATTGATTAATCTTTGACATGTATCAGTATGCACATCCTGCATAGCTTTATAGCATCACAAAATGATATACCTTGATTCTAGGAAATTGTTTCTACTCTTTATCCATTGAATGATGGTCCTATATTGTCTATGTTGATATGCGTGTAACCCGATTCATGTTTACAGTGACTCACACCGGCTCATCGATACTGAAGGATTTTATCCTAAATTCCGGACTTGTTCGAAAGCGGGATACCGTGTATTAGAAATCTGGATGCTGACAATTAATGGCAATGTTAATAATATATAAAGCCCAAGTAATTTCATTGTGAGACATGATGATACCTTCTGTTGCCATTTGAAATCGACTTGATTTCAAATAGAAAATTGCCACTATTCCCATCTCCGGAACTCCAGTTACCTCATTTGGCAAATTATCAAGTTTGCCCTAAAGAAATATTCGCTTATATTTCCACAAACGCGCTAGCGCATCTTTGCTGAGCAATCAATCCAACTTTGAAAGTTCCCTTTTGAATCCCCCGATCCCATTGAACAAACCCATCGACACCAACACCAAAAGACCCTCTAGAAATCATTCAAGATGGCCCGTCGCCCAGCGAGATGTTACAGATACTGTAAGAACAAGGTGTGTAAATCTCATTTTCCGCCAGAAATTATCATCGAACTGTGCGAGGTGGATTTGAAGGATTTCCGACCATTCGATCGACCGCCTTTTCGCAGCAACTATCACAAATGTATCGGAATGGCGCCAAATTCACGATCGCAGAATCACAATAAACAGAACGAGTCAATACTGATCAAATTTTAATTTTTTAGCCTTACCCAAAGTCCCGTTTCAACCGTGGTGTTCCCGACCCAAAGATTCGTATCTTCGATCTCGGTCGTAAGAAGGCAAATGTCGACGAGTTCCCTCTCTGCATTCACTTGGTCTCCAACGAGTATGAACAATTGAGTTCCGAGGCTTTGGAAGCCGCCCGTATTTGCGCCAACAAGTGAGTTTAACCCGAATCAATGACGTCGAGCGAAGGAATTTGGTCAAAGTAGAGATGGAATAAAGATAAAGGATATTGGAAAGATCAAGTGGAATTATCGAGATGGATACTAACAATATATTCAACAGGTACATGGTCAAGTCCGCAGGAAAGGAATCTTTCCATCTCCGTGTCCGTGCTCACCCATACCACGTCGTCCGTATCAACAAGATGTTGTCTTGTGCTGGTGCCGATAGATTGCAAACTGGTATGCGTGGTGCTTGGGGTAAGCCAAACGGAACTGTCGCCCGTGTCAACATTGGTCAAATCATTTTGTCCATCAGAACTCGTGACTCTTGTAAGTTTACATTCAAGATCTTTCACATTTACAATCATCTAATAAATTTTTAGTCCGCCCCAACGCTCTCGAGGCCCTCCGCAGATCCCAATACAAGTTCCCAGGTCGCCAAAAGATCATTGTTTCCAAGAACTGGGGTTTCACTCCTCTCCGTCGTGAGGAATATATGGAGAAGAAGCAAAGTGGAAAGGTTTTGGTCGATGGTGCATATGTTCAATTCTTGTCCAACCACGGCAAGTTGGCCGATAACATCAGACGTTTCCCAGCTGCTTTCGAGACCGAGGCATAAATCGAGTTGTTGATATCAAAGGGAATTTCGGGGTATGATCAGAAAGGCGTACATTTGCAATGGCTGGATTAGCATGGTGTCACATAAAGTGGCAGACACAAATCCTAATCATTGTACCTAAGGAATTGATTCTACGACTTTCAAAAACTCATCATGTATTTTCCATATCTGACTAGTTGGTGATGTGACTATTCTGTGATACTGACTTGAAGACTATTTCTTTTTCGTGATATCTAACATTGAAGGGTCGTGTAAGGGACGACAATCAAGAGTTCGTGTCAGCTCACAACGCAGCAGCCAAGACGAGAGAGGTAATCTGAAGTGTTATCTCGGGCCGCTTGAAATGAAACCAAAAACTAACAATGCAATATGACAATCACGACAATCATGACAACATTACCAAGTCTTCTTGCCTCTTCTAAGTTTTATCAGATCAGCAAGTCGTGGCAATGGACTTGATTTTTCCGGATCTTTCCATCCAACAAAATCTCACGCTATGAAGACTATTCCCTTCATAAACTAGCCTCTCATCTCAAACGTTCTCATACCGAATTGATTGGCTGGCATGACTGCGGCTGCACCATTGTGGTATACTATTTTGAGAGATTTTCTTTGCTTATCGCGGCTGGTTTGGTAGTTGATAGATGATGGCTGATGGCTGATGGCGGACGGATTAGGTTGATGATGCATATCCAACTGTGTTAAAAGGAAGGGAAAAGAGTTTAGAAGGGAGAGGGATGATAAGACACAAGGACGGTACGAGTACGGGAGATGGCGGGAGAATGTGATGAATAATGATGGATGAATGATGAAATATTCCGGTACCTTCCAAAAGTGCTCTTAGATACCTACTTATTACCTATGCATAGGTTATCTAATTTCAATGAAACAGAATCAAGGGAAAATTCAGAAATGAAGATATTAGACAATCAGTTCATTACTCGCCAGTATCAGCTAAGCCAACTTTACTTTGACTCAACAATTTTTGATTATGCTGTTATACTAACATTTTCTTTCTTCTTTCCTCTCCCATCCCATCCACGAGTAGACGAATACAAATTCATTCTTCTTTCTTTTCAAATAATCCCATTATTCCAATCATTCCTTTTCCTTTCATCTGTCAGTCAGTCATCACATCACCTCTACCACCTCTATCATCGCTTTGATCTGAGACATTGATATCCAAACCCCACCGAAGCCCACCTCTTCCGCCATTCCTTATCCAAAAACAAGTCTTATCCACCCGTCCACGTGTATGCGTGCTGTACTTATCCATTTAGTTCAGTCACGCCAGTGGGTTTAACCGTTGATCTTGCACTAGCAGACACGACTCGTTTGTACGTGTTGTCGAGTACGTACATTGATATTTATTGATTTATTGGTACCATATCTTGAGGAATGAAGTTTTTGATTTTCTGTTTATTGGTTCTGGATTACTATTCTGTTTAAGTTTGATTCATCAAAGGACACGCCTGGTAGAGACGCGGGGGAGTACTAGAACTAGAACATTATTATCCAGAGAGCCCTGTGGAATTTGCCTGTCGAGTCCCGAGAGAGATTCTAGAGATACTTATACGTCAAAACCATACGTCAAGACTTGAGTCTATAAAGTCGCCTTAATCAACTAGAGTATCTAATCCACTAGACTCTTCGGTCGTCGCACAACTTTATTCTCGTTCAAAGTCATACGAGACTCGAACCCCTCTATTGACGAAGTCATACTACTAAACACGAAACATTCAAACGGTCTCATTAATAGCCTATTCTCACCTCGATATCACTACAACCTACTGCGATTGTTTCAATTCTATTACGAAGATACGACGAACGAGATCACGAAAGAGACTTTTGACTAACATCTTATTGGTATTTATTTACATCTGTACAACATACCAAAGATGGCATTTAGACAACCTACACATCATGCCCCTCGAACATTTACACAACCGAATCAAGATGCGAATTCGCAGACACGAAGTCAACAAAATGCACAAGAGACAAATGGGCGTTTAGAAGCAAGTCAAGAATGGGTATTATTTTCACCGGCTGCGCCAAGTTTTACAGAGGGTACCTATACAGCTAGTACAGGGAGAACGAGGGGAACGCGCACAGCTGGTCATTCAAGAATTAGTGATTTTGGAAGTTTAGAAACTGCGGCGAGGAGTTATGGAATTTATGATGATCATGACGTAGATGAGGATGTGGATGCGCAAACAGAGGATGATAATGAGGATGCTGAATTGGATTCCTTGGATAGTCATTTACATGAGTTTCGGACGGATCCAAGTGTTTATGGCAATAGGGAAGATGAGGAGGGTCCTGTGTTACCGAAGCACGATGGACTTGGAAGTTTCAGGGTCGATGGGATTGGCGAGGATGTTCAACAACATTTATATGCATTCGAGCAGTACAATCCGAGGAGAGTTAAGAGGAGGAGAGAAAGTTTGGAAATTGGAGAAATGGCTTTGGAGAGTGAGAAAGCGGCAGAAATGGAAAGGACAAGGAGGATTGAAATTTGGAGGCTGGAACAGAGTCGGGCTTTGGTAGATGAGATACAACGGGAGACTAGAAGGAGGAAACAATCTATGTCTAGCGAAAAGAGGAGTACTGTTGTTGAAGATAAGGAACAAGAGGACTTGGCTACATTGAATAATGTCGAAGCAGAACCAGCCCCAACGATTACACGCGAAAATGATAGTTTATGGAACAGACTCACTCGAAGAGTTATACGAGATCTAATGGGTATCGATGATGATCTCCTTTCAATCATCTTTGGCGAATCTCTACCGATAGAAGAAGAACTATCAAAGGCATCAGGAAGAGCTATACCTATTCCTGCCACGGTCACACAACCTGATAAGGGTTCATGGGAATATAGACTGCTTGAACGAATAGCTCGCGAATTGGGGTTGTTGGTTAATCAACTCTCAGATGATCCTGGTGCTTTTACAACATATCTCCAATCTCAGCAGACACCCCTTCCCTATGCAGGTTTACCAGTCATCCCAGAATCAGCATCGAGCAGCAATTCAAATATGGCCACGAGTATTCCTCTACCGGATCTGGAACTAGACCAAGAACAAGAAGAACATCTCGCCTCAACTCTAAATACCGACCACGATCTCAAATTCCATCCTACAATTCCTCAACCGATATCGATCCCAAAGCAAAGTAAAGCAGAAGAATTGGAGGATTCAACACCAAGGCAATCATATAGTGCTCCTATCACAAGAGAAGAATGGGAAAGAGATTTGGATATTAAAATGGTCTTCCGTTACTTGAAAAGTAGATTTACTAGTCGAAGCGATAATGTATCGGCTCCAACTGCTTCGAGTTCTGGTTCAGTATTATCGAAAAGTACGAGAGAAAACTTGGCTGTGGAGAATACACCAGATTCATTAGCGAGAGTGGCGAGAGTGAGAGCTCACCATCCGCTCGTTAACCTTAAAGCGAATAATGGAGGAGTGAGAAAGAGAGGGGTTGTGGGAAGAAGAGGATCAAGTGAGAGTGGAGTAGGTCTAGGGTTAGGTGGATTGGGGAAAGTAATGGGATTGGGAAGTGGTGGGGTACCGATTGGTGGAACACTTAAGAGTTTGAGAATTGGAAGTGGAAGTTCGAGACATTATTGGGATATTGGAGGGAGTTTGGGAGGGAGCAGTACGAGGGGGAGTGTGGTTGTAGGAGGAGGAGGTGGTGCGGGAATGGGTGCTTGGGGGGAAGTTTGATGTGAAGGAGATGAGCTGGGATGAAGTCGCGATTTGATTTGATAATTTGGATGGTGGTGATGAGTTGAATGAGATGGATGGAATTTTATACACGAAGATATGAACGAGCAAGCATGCATGGATAAACGGAGCATTTTTGGGGTTGGGTTTAATGAGCGTATCATATCATATCATATCATATCACATAAATATACATAGCGGGAATATTGGGTATCTGCTTTTGGAAATTAGGAGGGGAGCATTTAATGGGATTCTTCTTATTGAGAAATTCGAGAGGGATTGGGGTTGGTTTTAGATATTGGATTATCTATGCATATAAAACTAAATATAAATATGGAAATAAATATTGTTATTGTGTTGAGTTGATCTGAGTGACTATAAATGCATTGTTTTTGGTGATTATTTTTGATTATGATGGTGGAGGTTGTGAGGTTGTGAGGTTGTGAGTGAGTGAGGTTGTGAGTGTGCGAGAAGCGGGGCAAAATAATAAAAAAGAGGGGAGGGGAGGATTTGATAATGATTATGATGATGATGATGATGAGGAGGAGGAGGAGGAGGAGGAGGAGGAGGAGGAGGAGGGGCTGGATATATGGTGGTGAGGAGATGAGATGAGATGTGATGTGATGGAATGTAATGAGTGATATGAGATGAGATGGGATTGGATAGGATTGGATAGAATGGGATATGAGAGGAATGGAATCCTAGTATTTATGATTCTGATTGTGATTTTGATTTTAATTGAGGTTCTGAGTGGATTTATATAAGTTTTCTTGAGGGGGGGATGAAGGGGAAGGGGAAGGGGAAGGGGAAGGGGAACGGGGATAAGTGGGATGTTGTTGGATTTGAACTTAGATGGGTGTCAGGTGCTGTATATAAGAAATGAAATAATGTAATGGGGGATTTGCGGAAAAGAAATATATACATTGCTAACGCGGACGAGCGAGACTGTACATGTGTGAGATTTGAAGTTCAGGGAAAGGGAAAAGTAGAGGGAAAGGGATCGAGGGATAGATGTAAGTGATGACAAAAAAATTGCTTTGAGAATCGATGATAGGAACTAGATCAAATGAGTAAGAGAGGAGCAGCGAAAATAAGGAGGGAAGAAAATGATGATAGACAGTGACAATCAAAAACGTGAGAACAAAATGAGGTTGCGAAGAGGATAATTAAAACACTAGTCGAAGAAAAAGAGAAAGGCTGTGAATTCAGTGTGATAGATCTCCTTTGCTTTGTTGTACAGTTAGCTTGATGTGAATCTGAGTATATTTCATATAAGAAGAAGTCTTTAAATGATAGAAAATGTGAAAGATTTACAAAATGAGGAAAAGTGTGGAAATCGAGGTCAATGAATTGAAGCTTTCAGGGAGTTATGGAAAGGAGAGGAATAAGCGGAGGTCTTAATTTCTGGATTTCGGAGTTCTAGGTATATAAATGATTGCTGGGCAGTGAGAATTGGGTATTATGAATACTTGATTACAAAAGTGGAAGAACTCAGGGTGATTCTCGAGATGGGAAGAAAGATTTTGGGGATTGGGGGTGTGTAACTGGTTACTTTTTTGGTAGAGGGGAGATGGTAATGGGGATTTGGGAGTGAGATTTTGCGGATTCAATATTGATGTTTGGGAATTAAATGATAGGGGCAATTGTGGATGATAGTGATGAGTGATGAGAATTAATGACAGCGAGAATGATATTGTATGTTCGTGATAAATTGAGAGATGGTTTGAGGACTTGTGAGATAGAAGGAGATGGTTGGAAAGGTTTGAGGGGAGATTTTAATCCAAGGATCCGAATTGGCCAACCTATTGCCGATGTTTGACGGCAGGTGTGATTCTTTGTATAGAGAATGCCATGGATGGAGATTCAGTGGATTTTATAGTGTGGAAATGAGTGAAGCGGAGGTTTGGCAAGTATGGTGCCCGTATAGTGAACGCATATTGGGTCTTGATGACTTTGATGACTTTGATGAGATTGAAGTGGAAAATAGCAGAAACGGGGCAGATCGTATCGTTGGTTTAAAGATAGTATGACTATTCAATACGAATAGTTACAGGAAATCATGATTATATCTTGGGATAGTAAAATTTAGAGTGTAAAGGGTTAAAGAGGGGAAGTGTAGCTAGGTAGATGTTTAAACAATAAACAATCCGTAGCGAGAAAGTTGAAAACCAGAGACAAGATAGGTAGCAGATAGTAATGTTCATATTTATACGATAGGTGATTGCGCGAAAAATCATGATATTAAGAATAATGGATATCAATCTTCAAAAACATTTCACTTCCAGCTGATAAACAATCGAAATTTGTAATCAATTGGATCAGTTCGGTAACTTGAAAGCAACATTAAAACAGAGTGTAAAGCTAAAATTTACTACTATACAATTTGTAAACTCTTCAAAATTATACCTTTTCAACTTGCTCCACCCCTCCACCATACTCTGCCTTACCCGATGGTTCTTCGTCCAATTCACCACGTGGCACCTTGAGTGATAATGATACAACCTTGAGGGTTGAAGGGGCATCTCTGAACAAATTATTGAGCGTTTCTAAATTCTGATTCATCGTCTCCGGATAGAAGAAATACACTGAGATGGGAATAAGTGCCGAGATAATCGTATACATGATATAGTATCGATAACCGATGGTATCGATGGCGACCGGTGTCACCATAACCACAACAAAGTTCCATAGCCAATGATTGGCAGTTGAGACTGAATTCATTGCCACGCGAAGTCGAACTGGAGCAATCTCGCTGCAATATAAGAAATTGGCACCCAGGAATCCGATCGGATAGAAAAAGTTGAATAGGAAAATGAAGAATGCAGAAGCAATAGCGGCACTCTTGTTTGAGGAGGGGAAACTAGTGCTAACAGCCAAGGAGAGCATACACATGGACATGCCGGCGCCACTAATGATGAATACCGCACGACGTCCCCATCGATCAATGGCGACAAAAGCGATGAAGCAACAAAGGAATTTCCAGGTAAGGGCACAAGAAGCCAGGATCTTGGCCAAGCTGACTTCCAAGTTGAGATTTTGCTGGAAGATGGTTGATGCGTAGACCGAAATGAGATTACCTCCACACATCTGCTGAACGAATTGTAGGAATATGCATAGCACAAATCGGTAAAGCAACCTCTCCTTGTCGTCCTTGGAGAAAAGCTGCAAGAGTGATGTACTATTTTCCTTCGCAAATTCAAGCGATGACTCGATCTGGGCAATTTCGAAGCGAATGCGATCATCTTCAACTGAAAGATCTTTGATCACTGATAGATTTTTGGTAGCCTCGGCTGTTTTCCCTACACTAACTAACCATCTAGGAGATTCGGGAAGAAGAAAAACTACGCCCATCATAACGAGTGAAAGTGGTAGAGATATGATTGCCAAAGGTAACCTCCACTGTAAATTCGTGTTTGGGAGGTGGTAAAATGCGAAGTCTATCCAGTTACACACAGAATAGCCGAAACACATAAAGATACCTGTAGTGACAACATCTCGCCCTCTGTGAGCCGCGGGTGAACATTCTGCTAGCCAGACCGGTATCATAACACTAAGCTCTCCAACTCCCAAGCCCAAAACCAGTCGGCCGATAACGAATTGAATTAAGTTATAAGCCGAGACTTGGAGAACTTGGCCAATGAGAGTCAAGAAAGCAGCGAGAAAGATAGTCCTCCGTCTACCTAGAAGATCTCCTAAAAATATGCATGATAACGCACCCATTAAAGATCCAATTTGGAAAGACGCAATGACGGCACCGCTGTTGATTGAGTTGTGTGATTTTAGTGGGCCGGTGGTGTTGACTGTGTCCAGTGATGGGAATTGATGTGCCCAACTATGAAGTGTCGCTAAGGGGCCAAGACCAGCTTGGTTATAACCAAACAATGTGAAGCCTGGTCCGACGATAAGAGCGATCTGGGCAATTCTCAGGGCTCTGCCGCGCAGTCCCATGTAAGAATTTTGGGAAGACATGACGGGTAAGACGAGATGGCCAAGACAAGTAGTAAGATCTGAATGAGAGAGAAGCTTAAGAGATCAAACGAAACAAGAAGGCCAAGACAAGATCCTTTTATTCCTGGGAAGCAACGATTCTCCGAACAACAAATCCGGGGTGCACATTATCTTGTGGGGTCTCCATAGCCGTCTCTAGATTTATTAGACAGGGTACTGTGAATTCTGTGGGGTCTCGTGTTTGGGAAGTGAATTTCTTCGCAGTTATATGTTCGACCCTTGAGAAATAAACTCCTGTTTCGGCTAATCATAAAATCAGCCAGCAACCAAGAGGGTAATTTTCGGTATCACAGCTATAGAGTATTAGATACCAAAAGCGATGAGTAATGAGTAATGCTAAGATCTGAGGCTCTAGCCAACTAAGTTGAGAATATCATCTCCAGAAGACTTGATGGTACAAGCAAAGTCGAAGTGATTTGCTCCACAAGCGACGGTCGCTAGACCTGCCAAAAAAACCTTATTTTTCTAGCCGCATAACAACGGTCCCAGTAATAACGAACAAGGAAATTTCCTCGTAAACTACCGTATTCTTTTGAAAAATTCGCCCAAAGCTAGCAAGGATATTCATTTTTAGGGCTAACTAGCTTCCCTCTAAAGAAAGTAAAACGCCTCAAAATAGAAAGATTCAACAGAATGAATAATCCATTGATTGAGCAAATCAAGCAACTTTAATAGTTTCTGTAACCCTAACCCACAATAAGCTTAAATTATCAACCCTTGCTAGCTTTGGGCGAATATTCCAAAAGAATACGGTAGAACCTTTGTCATGCGCGAATTGCTTATTGTTGACCCAATTTTCTCACATCTCCTTTCAAAATCGAGTTTGCGTCATTATTTTGGTGGAAAAGGCGGAGATTTACAACTCCGCCGCTCTGACCATCGCACCAATTGATTTGCGGACGCCCCCACCCCAAGCGAGCTGTTCGTCTCAATCTGGAAGAACCAACCCAAAATTCCCAATGCTTTGGAAACAGTTGCATATGAGTTTCTCCATGTTGAAAATCGGCAAATAGAAACAGATCATAGATGTTGGTCTATTCGCCTTCACGCCTCACTTGATCGCGCTACTCGCGTCAACCACTTTACGTCGCAAATCCTTTCAAGAGAGGGTATCCCAGATATAGTGCGGACTTTCTAATCGTACCTATAATCTTGTCTGATATTGCTTTGCACTCAGAAAAATGCGTGAATCAAAGGTCGGTGCACTTATTGAAGCTTGTATCAATGACGAGCTCCAAGCACGCATTTATCAAACCCCAAGATCTCTCCATTGACTGCATGGCTCGTGACGCAAGCGAAGTTGCCGCGGCATATATCGATCAGAGTCGAACCTTTACTCTGTATATGCTACTTACTCAACAGTTCATCATTACCCACTATTCAATATGACCTTCTCGTTTACTCTCGCATTTGATTTATGCAAATTTGACCACGTATTCTCGATATGGGGTGACTGTCGAATTAACTAGGATTACTACGAAAATTGATGTTGTAGTGATCATCTGGATTCTGGAGGTTGGTAAGAGTATAACAGGGATTGTCATTCTGTACCAGTTGGTCACTGTTTGTCACTGTGGGTGACTGTTGGTGATGTTGAACAAATGGATCCTTAGCCTAACTGGCTAACAGCTATCCCGACGACTAGCCGAATAGCAGCCGACTCCCGACAATTGATTTCCTCTATGTTGAGGTCTTTTCTTCTCCAAGTGTTAGCTCTGCTATTATCATGCGATTTGAAGATTATACTTGCCCATACACAGTGGCCCTTTAAAGAGAGTAAGAAGGAAGTCTCAATCATTCTTAGCCAAGAAGAAGAGCGAATATCTCCATATCTCATCACAGCTTCTTCTGGGGGTGGGCCTATGACTATTGTTATTACTAATGGCGGGGTACTGGCCCCCTCCACAGTTTATGCAGTGGGTCTGAAAACATACGATCACTTTAAAATGTAGCCCAACCTCTTGCATTCTAGTTGAAACCACTTTTCTCTCTAGCTTTTTTTTCTCGCTATAGAAATGTCATCACTTAAAGCGAATTACGAGAGCCAATATAACCAACAGACTAACGTGGTTTCATTGCCACTTTAAATTACATTGTTCTCGAATCTCTATCAACTTATGAGATCTTGACTATTCATAAAAACTAGCATGTCTAGAAGCCTACAGCAGTAAGCCCATTCATTATCGTACCATGCGATAATCTTGAAAAACTTGAAGAAGTCAGCGAAACGTTCTTGTTGGGAGTGTGCAAGATACTTAAGCTCAACTGAAGCCTTTGAATCAATGATCGCACTACAAGAGTTGCCGAGAAAGTCTGAGCTCACTAACTCTTCATCTTCGACCTGAAGAACACCAGAAAGCTCCTGTTGAGCCGAAGCACGAAACTTGGTCATTATTTCCTCGAGAGATGTTGACTGTATAGTCTCGACATTCAAGTCCACCATAGACACATTTGCTGTTGGCACCTGAACTGAGATACCGGAGACTTTACCGGCCAGCTCGGGTAACACAGTTTTTATAGCTTTCGCTGCACCAGTAGTGGTTGGAATGATATTTCCCATTATCGAGCGCCCTGAACGCCTATCCCTGGTGCTATATCCATCCACAACATGTTGAGATTGAGTCGAGGCATGTACGGTGGTCATGAAAGCGTGTTGAATCCCAAAGGAATGCTGAAGAACTTTGGCGATGGGAGCCAAGCAATTAGTAGTACAACTAGCGCAAGAATAGACTATAGTTTCCTTGCAGAGTCGCAAGTAGTTATCCGAGTTGACTTTGTAGACTAGATTTGGTGCATCTGGGCTTGGTACCGAAATCAAAACCTTTTTAGCACCCCCTATGGTGACATGTTTGCTCGCAAGAGCGGTTGACCGAAACTTGCCAGTGCATTCGGCAACGTAGTCTACTTCATATTTCGCCCAGTCTAATTTCTCCAAGTTGCGCTCAGACATGAGTGCAATATGCTGGCCATCAATAGCAATGCTTCCATTAGGCAAGATATCAATTTGCGTTTTGTGGCCCATCAACTTGTCAAGAGCGCCATGTGTCGAGTCTTACATGAGTAAATGAATAACATCTTCAACCGAAGAGCAAGTGTGGTTGATAGCTACGACGGAAACATCGTCTCTAAGCAATGATGCTCGTAACAAGTTCCGACCTTGAAGCTCGATATATTAGTACTGACGGTCTATTATTGTATTGATTCAAGGATTATTGACTCACCTATTCGCCCAAAACCATTAATAACTATGCGAGCATGATCTGCTGGCTGCAAAATATTCTCTTTGGCAATGTTTTGCGCACCGAACGCTGAAGTGAAGGGAGGCATAGGTGTGGACATAGACAAATACACGTGAATTTCGGGATGTTTATAAAGTCGACGTTTGAACAAGACTGAACAGCTTCATGTATTAGTAATGACTCTAAATACCTTTTATACCTGCAAATTCAAAGTGGAATTGATCCCCTTAAGCTTCAGGCGACTCATTGATTAGCTGGAGCCTTAATTGTCCGCCCGGATGAGAGCCCGGATGAGATCCCGGATTCTGTGGTGCGCTTCTAAAGCCACCGGGGAAAGAAAAGTGCGCAGAGTTCTACCTCGGATTGCATTTGCTCGTTGTGAATTCTATCCAAAGCACAATGGCATTTTCCCATTATTTTTGTGTTGAGTAGCACTACATACAACAACTCACGTAACGGAAATAAATGGCTTCATTAAAAACAGGAATACAAAGATGAAGTATTGTTTGTGATCTTTTTGTATTGCTTATCAGTCTTCTAACTTGAAGCTAGAAATATGTTTTATGATGCGCTCTTGCAAATGATTCTGCAACAGTTATGGTCTCACCAAGATTTTGTATTTGTGAATTTCTTTGCCAGCTTGAAGAATCGGGGATGTCGCTCTCAAACTGGAGCTGAGGGTCCACAGGGCTCCTTTGCACTTCGACTGAGTTCGGGGGCCTTGGTAGACTAGATATTGTACTAGCCATAGTTTCTCGAGTGAGTGAATCTGCACTATCTGGAAAATTTCTATGTCTTTCATTTGTCGGCTCCCAGTCAACAGATGGGATGTCATCGATTCCATGAGCAACATGTGTTTCGGGAGTTGAAGTCTTTTCCGGTGAACCCCACTCCCTATTGAGTGGCTCGACATATTTCGTTTTTCGAGACCACCATGTTTCCAGATCAATGTCTGACCCTAGAGGTAATTCTTGCCACTGCTCCATAAATTCACCCTTGGAGACTTGCGGAAATTCTCGACTTTCTTGGAATTTGGCATCAGAATGGTTGTACAGTCTCGATAGTGCTCTGTGTAGAGCGATCTCAGTCTCAAATAGGCGTTGTTCAATTCCCGCAAGGTAGCCGGGGGGTAAACCTCTTAACAGTAACTTGGTAAGCCATAACTTGATATGTACAGAACATGCACTGGGTACCTTCTGTTCGCCTCGGAGTAATAGCATTGTTGTGGGGCTCCCTGGCATTTGGAGCATGACGGGCTGTGGTTCGTCAGCGGGATCTCAGGGATATCATAGATGAACATGACATACAGTGTTCTATCACACTAGCGATAAGTATAAGCAAACGAAACAGGCTTGAATTAGGAATACACTTGCCTTACATTTTCTCTGGCGACAGGGCTCACATGCTAACCTAGCTACGGGCCGTGACATTCTGGATGAAATATCAACAGTTTGCGGGAAATGAAATCGATTAGGGGGTCCCATCGAGTTTAATGTCAAGGAATCTGCAACAGCGGAGTAATTCTGTCTGGACGAACGCATGACGAGGTTGTTACTCAAAACAAGGGCGGTGAGATATCTTAGCGCAGGTACTTCTGTAGATCATCACGTGAGCATGCGTACCCCAAATACCAAGACATTTTCCTATCTCCACTTGAAACATTCACGCTCGCATACTTGTATGTCCAACAATTATCCAAAGCCGCGAAAACCCCTTCCACACCTTCTCCACCTCCACTACTCTCCTTATAGAATTCAATCTTCAGCTGAGATTCAACATCCTCGACCTGCATGCTTCCCATTCATGAATCTCATAAGATGACGCTTTGACGTGTCTCTCGTAATCGTAATGATTCCAACATCAAATGCTACCAATCTGGGCTCATACTCTCCAATCGATGACAACAATCGCACCAAACGTAGAAGAGTCGGTAATAAAAGTAGTCCTGTACAAGAAGTCGGGTTAATGAGAACAGGCTATGATCAGAGCAAGCCCAGATTTATTGGTAGTGGAAGTGGAATTCATTTTATTCGGACAGTTTATGAGCTTCTTGCAGGGAAATCCAACTCGACACACACAAACCCGAATACAGCTACTCCTGCCTCGGAAAATATTGTGCCGGGCGAGGATGACCAACTGTCAGAATCTACCAATAACTCCCATCTCCTCACCTCTTTCCCTCCATTTTTCCGGGAAAATGAAGTTGGTGATACTTCCCAATTAAGCTCTGATCCCATCTCCTTCCATCAGCTCGTAGAATTTTCGGAAAGCTATTTTACCAATTGGCACCCTCTCTTTCCATTCCTACACGCCCCAGCAGTGCTAGCGATCTTTGAGGCAATCGGTCGACATGGAATTCAAGCAGTTGCACCTTCCGACGCCTTGATTGTGCGATCGATTATATCAATCGTAAGCAAGTCGAATATTCCCGTACTCTGCAGTTCTACGTGAGATGATCCTAATTTTTGATTCAGTCACTTGCCGACAGTCGCCAATCTACTAAGCGTCTTCCCCAAGTTCCTCGTCATCTCATTTTTTATAATAACGCAGAACTGGGCTCTACCTTTCAGCTTACTATGGCTCTTCCAGCAACTTTTGAGAATCTCCAAGCTACCATTTCTCTTGAGCTCTTTTTGATTTCTATGATGAAATTTAACTATGCCAGTCGACTAGGTGGACTAGCTGTTCGGTAAGTACCTCGCTCTTTGTCCAATACATCAACATTAATAGGAGAGAAGTATGGCCTATGCTCTTGGTTGCCATCGATGTCCTGCTCGGTTTGACGGATTTACTCCTGCAGAATCTCAACTGAGGCGACGAGTGTTTTGGTCACTCTACTGTATGGAGCGGATCGTTGCGCAATCACTTGGCCTTCCATTAGATCTTCGAGATGATGATATAGACGTCTGCTATCCAGGCGAAGAGAAACACATGCGAAATGGGAGCAATAACCCGAATTTTGAAGAGTCTAATGGTCCGTTTGCCCTATGAACTATTGGATTGATTTAGTGACTGATCAAAGTAATAGTGCGTCAATTGCGTCTTCTAACAGACCTCTCTAAACATGCTCGAATCCGCGGCCGGGTCTTGGAGCTTCGTAACAAATCTTTGTCCGGCCGTGAGGAAACCTTTGAGCGTGCTATGGGGATGCAAGCCGAGCTAGCGAAATGGGTGAATGAAGTTAGCGAAGAAGATGAAGATTCTTCAGAAGCAGATAACAGCCCGTCGCTGTCACCAGCCCACAAATTAATTATTCAAATCCTGCAGCATGAGTCAACCATTGCTTTAAATCGGCCGCTAATCACTTCCAATTCGACTAACGCTTATTCTCAGTCTGCACTTCAAAACTGCATCAGCGCATCAAGAGCAATCATTTCTCTCCTGAGGGAATTTCAACGCAATAATTCATCGCCTGATGGATCACTGGCTCTGAAAGCCCCAATGGTCTGGCCACTTTTTACGTGGTCTGCATGGATGAGCTGTTTTGTGCTTGCCTATGCCGCTTTGGAAGGACATTGCAAACTTGGACCGGCACGAAAGTTTGTTACCAACCTTCTCCTTCAAGGCCAAACATCACACTAATAATATCAGATATGCTAAAGAGACATTGGCCATTCTAGAACACCTCTCATTACGCCAAACGGTATGGCCAGAATCATGCGCAGATGCCGTTAAGCAACTTATTCATGCGCTTGATAGGAGCCATCAAGCTTCAACAGTAACTGTTGGATCCAATCGGCCGAACCAAGCAATCTTCACATCGAATTCACAAGACACAAGTGGACCGCAACACATGAGCGAAGCATCAACTCAACCTACTAATCGCACTTTCACCCTTGATGAAGGTTATTATAATAGTCATTCGATCCGTACAGATTTTAGTAGACCTCATAATAGTAGTGAGTCCCAAAGGCGCATATCGCAAACTCCACTGTCATTTTCACGGCCATTCAGCGTGCAGCAAGCCTCAAATTTCTCACAAGCAGCAACTTCAGAAAGAAATCCGGAAAACGAATGGGATCAGCTGGAGCTCTATCAAGGAGGATTGTTCGATCCACTCATTGCAATGGACTTTTCGAATTTTGCTACGGGAACAACAGATCCGACTACATCTTTTGGAATGCGTTGACTAATAATCCAGATAGTCTGTTGAAGCATCCTACAGTAAAAAACCATTCTTACAACTGAAACGAAAGTCGATACAAAATCATAAAGTGGCACAATATTTAAACAGAATTTTTTCCCTTGAAAAATTTCTGTATCTCGGCACAAACCGCATCGGTCACCTCTGCCGTCTTTGCATTCCCTCCAAGATCCTTAGTCACGATACCCTAAAGCTGTCAATATCTTTACAAACTATTTAGATGACATAGAACGTACCTGTTCGCACACCTTTTCAACACACTCTAGGAGAACTTGACTTGCTTCCTCCTCCCCGAGCCATTCCAGCATCTCCGCGGCAGTCCAGAAAGTTGCGACAGGATTTGAAATGCCCATGCCAGTAATGTCAAATGCAGAGCCATGAATAGGCTCAAACATACTAGGATTCTTCCTAGTAGGATCTAGATTAGATGTTGGGGCAATACCGATAGAGCCTGCGAGAGCAGCGGCAAGATCGGAAAGGATATCAGCGTGCTACAAACTATCAGTTCAATGATTTCAACATCTTCAGGCTCTCTTGGTTATGATGGTGCTCACCAAGTTCGTTGCGACAATAGTATCCAAAGACTCTGGTTTTAATACCATCCTGCAGGTCATTGCGTCCACAAGCATGAAGTCCATCTTTACATCTGGAAAGTCTTTTGCAACTTCTTTTGCCACCTCATCCCAAAGAACCATGCCATTACGTTGTGCGTTGCTCTTGGTTACCACCGTCAGCATCTTTCGTGGTCGTTTCTGCGCAGTTTCATATGCAAAACGAAGAATTCTATCAACAGCGTGTCTAGTGAAGATAGCCACTTCAGTCGCAGTCTCCCATGCTTCACCCCGATGCGAACGACCACCTTGTCCAGCGTATTCACCTTCACTGTTTTCACGAACAATAACCCAATCTAGGAGCTTGCAGTCCCGAAGTGGAGATTTGGTTCCACGGAAAACTTTAGTTGGCCTAACATTTGCATATTGTTGAAATGGTTGACAGATGGCTAATCTGAGACCCCAAAGAGAGATGTGATCTGGAACGTCTGATAGTGATTAGTACTAGTACCTTAAAGTTGTAGCATTCTTTTTCTTTTACCTGGAGCACCAACTGCACCGAAGAGAATGGCATCATGCTTCCTTAACTCTTCAAGGCCACCTTCAGGAATGTATTTTCCAGTCTTCTTATAGGTTTCCGAGCTCCAATCAAAGTGTGTGAAGTTAAGCTTGAATATTCCCATTGCTGTCGCGAGAGTATTGAGGGCTTGAATACCTGCATCGATGACTTCAGGTCCGATCCCATCAGCTGGAATGGACGCGATGCTATATTCCTTTGTCGAATTGATAGTAGATGGAGACATTTTAGTTGTACTGTAAGAACAAGCGGTAACCAGAAATGTAGATGTGTTGTATTGAAAGATAAAATAGTTCCGGTTTGAATTATACTGTGTCTTTTGAGGAATAGCTGATTTAATAAAAGACTTGACGTAGAGATGAACCGGCAGTAAGGAAGAAGATTGTAGGGATAATATCAACAGTCGATCCCAGTCGCTTGCAAGGATACCGGCGAAAGGCAATTCCGAAACCCATGCTAATTGCAGATGTCGTGCGCGAAGTCACCGGGGAAAGGAAACTCCGTTGCACTCTTGACGTACATACCTCATGAAGGATATGGTTTTTTGACATAAACTGTTGCCGAATTGGTTCAACAAGTATTTGTCCTTAAGTCAAGTGAGTAAGTCGTCTAATAGACCAAAATTCGTCAAAGGGCCGCTTTTGATTGCCCTTGCCGGTACTATGACAATTCCAAACAATGTCATTCAGGAAATCTTGAGATTTGTTGTCCCTCGAGTTCAAGCTCATCATGAGAAGTGGCAGCATCAGAAAACAGAATTCAACAAGCCATTTCTCCTTGCATTATCTGGCTTGCAAGGTAGTGGCAAATCAACTTATGCCAGCCAGATTGCATTAGCCTTGAAACACGAACACCAGTTTAGGGTCATTGTTTGTTCTCTCGACGACTTTTATCATGACCACGAGACTTTGGTTAAGATCAAAAATCAGAATCGAGATAACGGACTACTACAAGTACGAGGACAACCAGGAACACACGATGAAGCACTTGTGAGCCAGTTTTTTGAGTCACTTACTACTGGTATCGTCAAGATTCCGGCATTTGATAAAAGTAGATTCCAGGGTGAAGGAGATCGCGTTCCAGAGGAAGACTGGAAGGTGTTTATTCCAAGTAAAGAAAACGTATTGGATATTGTTATCTTTGAAGGGTGGTGCGTAGGATTCAAGTCATTAGAAAGAGATGAGCTCGAGCGAAAATGGGAGAGAGCTCAAAAAGAGCCTCAGATGACGAGGTTGGGTGAAGATGTGACATTCCCAACAAACACACTTCGAAATCATCCCCTTGGTCATCTCGAAATGATCAATGAAAATCTTCGTCGGTATAACACAACGTTCATGAACCCAGCAAACTTCGACGCTTTGATTCATCTTGACACAGAAGAGCTTGTCAACGTTTACAGGTGGAGAATAGAGCAAGAGCACAATATGTGGAAAGTAAAAGGCACTGGTATGACAGATGCAAGTGTCATTCAGTTCGTTCAAGGTTATATGCCTGCTTATGAACTATATTTGGAGGAGTTGCAAAGAAAGTCATTCGTTCCACGAGGCAGTGAACTCACCTCAAGTACACAGTTACGTCTTGTGTTAGATCGAGATAGAAGTGTTTTAAAGTATCAGGAATTATAATTGAATTCATTTCTTCTTTTTGTATTCAATTCTTCTGTTGAAATTATTTTCTAATAGTATTATTATATACTAAAGCTGTAAAATAGTATCGAAAAACATACTCTTTCCTTCTTCTTTCCTATATATCTTCTCTATAATTCGAGGAAACAAAGACCTCGTCGGAATATCATAATCGTCTCTCTCATTTAGAGGACCCGAGTCGCATACCGTTGATTGATTGATTGATTGATTGATTGAATTAACGTTCACCTTCAGTCTAAGACTATATAGGACAACTGGCCTTAGGGATCTAGTAGATAACTTTTTGTTTTACAATAATGGAAATAAACAATTTGGGGAAGTGCAAACAAATATTGGGGACCTAAGCCTATTTACTATATATATAGCATATAATAAGAAAATAAGGAAATCAACTCCATAAAGTATTCTTTCTCTCTTTCTCTTTCTTCTAATTCTCTCTCTTTCTCCCTTTCTTCTTCCATTTGAGCTCTCGATAAATGCCAGGCTCTTGTAGCGATTTTGATAGTATTGATGAATTTGATAACTAATTCGATTCCTATTTTGATATAAAGTAGGAATTGTAAGGTAATTTTCAATAATGATATATTCTGGAATATATCTTTTCTTTCTGTTTTGTATATAGGATAGTTAATCAGAAGATGTTGTAATATCTCAATATTACTGTATATATATTTATTATTAAAGTGATTGAATCGATATAGATATGATTTAATATATTCATAATCTAATTTTAATTGGAAGAATGCATTAGTAGTATTTCGACTAATTTCAATTAATAGCTTAATTTTCAATCCGATTTTCCATGGGAATAATTTCGAATAGGTTAATATTGATTGATTTAATCTGAATTTATATTAATTGAGAATTATACTTTATTAATCGAGAGAGAATTCTTTGATTATTATTCCTAGTAATCCGAAATTGATTTCATTCGAGGTGGATTGTATTGTAGTAGTCTCTTTTATTAGCTCATTTGCTAGCTCGTTTTTTTTAACTGATGTGTACTCTAGTATTTAATTCAAGGATATTTCAGATCCTTTAGCTATAATAGTTTCGGTTGCCTTAATTACTCGAATTTGGTATATTTGCCCTAAGTGGTCTGAGGGTGTTTTCAATCGAAAAAGGCCTACTTGATTATCTGAATAAACCTTGAACTTCTTTCCATTACTAGCAATTGAGCTAGTATATTCGATGGTTTGGGTGACTCCATATAGCTCTTCATTATAGATTAGTTGATTGCTTCTAATATTGACTTGTTCTTGATATGAAATCTGATTATTCGATTGTATTGATATTATCCCTATACCAATATCTATTTCTTTTTCAATGGAAGAAGTATCTGTATAGATATAAATAGTATTTTGGTCTTTGTGTTTAAAAATAATATTATGGAGTATTATTGTATTTTCTTTTGAAGCCTGACTAATATTAACTTTGAAGAGGGTTTCCTTTTTTCATGGAGGGAAGTGAAAGTGGATAATCTTTTTGAGAGAGGATAAATCGAATTCTTTATTAATTGATTCTTTAATTATATCGAATTGGATTGGCTTGTATAATTTTCTTTAAGGAGTGTTGATTGCTTTCTGATTAGTGTATTGATATGCTAGAATAGCTTTTTCAATATTGATTGGGTGTTTAGATGAGAGTTTTGTTAATCGAAAAGCGTATTGTTTAATATTTGAATCTAATTAGATATTTGCTAGCTTTAATCCCGCTTTGATTTCCATTGGAAGAATTGGGGTGGTTTTGAAAACTCCTAGTATTTTTCAAAAAGCTAGGTTTTGAAGAGCTTACATTTTATCCTTGAAATAGGCTTGCTCTCTCTATCAAATCACTAAACCATAATCAGCTATACTAGTCACACAAGCTATATATAACTATTGAAAAGCTTTAGGACTCAGGCCTTTTTCAATATTAACTAGCTGAGTTATTTGATAAAAGGCTCCTTTTGCTTGTGTGATTCGGATATTGATATGTTGATTGAATTTGAGATTTGGATCGAACTATATACCTAACTATCTAATTAAAGATTGAGGTTTAATAATATCCGAATTGGATAATATGATTAGGAAGTTTTTAATTAGCTTGGATACTGAGAAATACATTAATTCTGTCTTTACTAAATCGAATTGAATTGTATTTTTCGAGCTGAATTCATAGATTTGCTTTGTAGTTTTTTTAAAAAATCTAATATTCTTTTTCTATAAGAATGAATTTGTGATTAAAGTAATATCGTCAATATAGAAGAGAAATTTAATCGATTTTAAAAGGAATAATTCTCTAATATATATTAGGAAAAGAATTGAAGAAATTGGATTGCCTTGTAGTATTCCGATTGAAATAGGCTTGAAGAATTCGATTTGATTATTAAAAGAAAGTTTTAATTGTTTTTATTGTAAAAAAGAGGCTATCTAGGAGATAAGATTTATTGGCAATTTCAATTTCTTACAAATATTTAGTAATTAGCTTTTTGAAATGTAATCGAAGGCTTTCTTTATATTTATAAATAAAACTAAGATCTTTTTGTAGATTTGCTTGTTTCTTTTAATTTCGGTGGTTAGGAGAAGGGCTGCATCAATTACTAATTTCTTTTATCGGCCTCCAATTTGACTCTTATATAATAGATTAATAGTTTCTGCTAAATAGCCTAATCTTTGAGCTAATATCCTTTTACTAATCTTTCTAAGGTAGTTTAGAAATATAATGATTCTATATGCTTTTAAGGCTGAGTAATCGGGTTTTAAAGGTTTCTTTAGAATCACTCCAATAACTTGTTTCCAATATTATGGATAGTATTCTAAATTAATTAGATTACTAAATAAATTGAAAAAGATCTATGGAATTACTTTATATACTTTTATAATAATCTCCTGAGTAATTCCATCTAAACCAAGGGTTTTTTCTTGGATTTTGACTAAGCAAGCATTACTTAATTCAATTTATAAAAAACTAAACCATTCTCATTTCTTGAATTACTTGTATCCTTCTTATTATAGTTTTGGAGTGATAGGAGGAGGTGGGAATAGAATTAATCTAAAAATAGAGTATTTTCCTTCAAAAAAGCTTTCTATTGAAATGTCAGGTATCCTTTGATTTTGATAATCCTTCGTATAAATCATTGCTTTGAATATTGTTTGTATATCCTCTTTTTCTAGGAATTTATTTCAATGATTCTTTTTAGCTGTTTTAATAGCCTGAAAATACTTGTTTCTAGCAATTCGATATTCTTTTTTGAGGCTTGAGTTCTCCAGATCCAATTCAATTAATTGTTTTACTCTTTCTAGCTCTTTTCGAAGATCTATTAATTTGGGGGTTCACTATGGTTTCGCTTTTCTAATTGACAAAGCTTTAGGTATGGAATTTTCAGTAGCTTTTTGAATAATCCTTGTAAGTTCGCTTACTGCTTGATCCAGATTAGAGTAATTATTTCTTTCTTTCAAACCATTTAGCGAATCCTCTTCAGATGAGACTGTTGATACCAGAGTAGAGAGAATAGGGGAATATAATGATTCTGATTTCAATATCGATTCGAATTTATCCCAATTAGCTAGCTTTGTATTGTATCTAGCTAGCGATGTTGTGTTAAGGGGGCTTGATTTTTCCTTTCCCTTTAGCTCGAATAATATTCCTGTATGATCAGGTCCTATATCTGAAAGTATTTGCTAGTTTTGGATTTGAGAGGCGATTTCTTTTGAGGCTAATGTAAGGTCAATAATATTTGGATTGAGGAGATTAGTGTGATAAAAGGTACTAAAATCGGGTTTATTTAGAAGAGTAAGATTCTGGTCTTCAAACTATTTGGTTAATTGATTAGTGTTTCCGTTTTTCTCCAAAAAAAAATCCTATTATAGGTAATGGGAATTAAAGTTACCTAGAAGAATGATTTCTTATATAATTATTGAATTATATAAACATCTTTTAATTGTAAAGCCCTTTTCTTTAGCTTAATTAGCTTTATTGTAAATATTAATTATTTGGAAGGTTTTATTTCTATTTCGATAATTGAAAATCTGAATATCAAAATCTCTTAGAGAATCGGGAGAAAGGTTGATTGTAAATTAAAGGGTTTTTGAAGTATATAATAGTATTCGTGGTTAGTATTTAGAATCGAATCTCAAAAGTGTTTATATGAAATTAGAGTGTATAGTCGACTTTGTATTTGAATAATCATTTCCATTTTTGATAATTCAAAATTCTTGAATAATAATAAGATTGATATTGAGTTTTATTACAAGTTATAAAATGTTCTCTATAGCTTGTAAACTTTGATTAAGATTTATTTGAATAATTCAAATATTGATATAATTTATTAATAAATATTGTTCGATTTTTATTGAATAGCCTAATAGGTTTTATATATTTTCGAATTTACTATATGATTCCCTTAGTAATTTGAGTATTTCGCTACTAAATATTAATAGAACTTTCTTTTAATGTTATATATTATATACAAATGTATTAATGTGATATACTTATCTTCATATAAACTATAAGAAGGGTTTCTTTTATAGTAAGCATCTTAGTATTTAAACCCTTAGCATTTTTGGCATTATATAGTTGGTTTCAATTCATAAAAGTTCTCTACTTTTATATTATTTTATATTACTTTCAGTAATATATAATCGCTTTCGAATAGCTAATTCTGCTTCTGATTTTGTGGCAAAAGTAATAACTATAGCTCCCTCTCATTGATAAGCTCTTTTGAAAACTGATATAAGCCAAAAGGGGGTTTCGATTAGTTTGAAATCTAGATTAAAGGTTTTGATTTCCTTTAAAATAAGATCCATTCCTTTTGGTCCTGAGAATTCTTTTATTAGGATTTTGTAGATAATGATTTTATGCCATTCTTAATCCTTTTGAATTCTTTTGAATTTAATAATATTATTCCAAATAGTTTTTTTTTTTAAGAGGAATTGTAATATAAAGGGATCGTTTACTGTAATAATAATATTGTTATTAAAGGATAGAGTAGCTACTGCAATAACTAGCCCTTTAATTCCACTTTTTTAAAAGGCTTTGTTTATTTTATTTTGAATAATTAAAAGGGAGAAGGAAGTAGGGTTTGGGATCTCTGGTTTAATCAGAATTAGGCGTTTTTGAGTGATTTTAATCTTTTTGTTTATTAAAATAGGCTTAATAGCTTTTCCTTTACTAACTAGATTCCATTCTCCTTCTTTTGCTATAATTACAAAAGTTGATTTAGTTGATATTGTAGTAATTGGGATTGGATTTTTGACTAGTGTTTTAACTTGGGATTCGATTTTCTGTGTAGCTGATTCGAGATGAGTGATTTGGGATACAATAATATTGGAGGTTATAGTGAGCTTTCCTTTTTTAATGTATTCTCTAAAGATCTTTAGAAGATTTAATAGCTTTGATTGCTTATTATATAATTGAGAAAGAATTGAGACTAGTATTATAAAATCTTTTACTTTTAGAATCGCTTTTTTTGATATAATTGTCTTGTTTTATATTCTAGATTATTTATTTTAATTGCTAAGGGGTATTGTAAAGCACCATTTTTTATTCTAATTGAATATATAGATAGTATTAATTATATCTTGAGTAATAAAGGGATTATTAAGTAGATTGAACTCTTCAACTCTTCTTTTAGAACTGGTTGGCTAGTTGGTTGGTAGAATAGGGCTAGAGATTTCGAATTGAGGGTTTTTAGAAAGTAGGGGAGGGCTTGAAGGTATTGGGGTACCTAAGATAATAATAGGATAAATATTTGATATAATAAAGGCTTCTTCTAAAGTCTTTATTATAGCTGTGTTTCTAAGTGTTAATGGATTATTGAGATAATTTATATTGAGGATTTTATTTTTATTTTGATAATTTGAGGTAAAACTTTTACACGAATTTTTGTATACATTTCATATTTGGAATGTTGATAACAGTATCATAACAACTACTAATCAGAATCATTTAGAAGCAATTGTAATCAATTTGATTTAATAATTATGATCTAAATCAATTGCGAAAGGGTTGTATTTCGAAGAAAAAGTTTTCTTTGAAATTTGTTGTGTGAGTCGCATACCGTAGTACTATAGGTTTACATATATACGAAACTCGAGTTCTCTTAGGGTGAATTTTACGGATTTCTCGGACTCTTTCTTCGAAGTAGTAATGTTACGAATACAAGGTTTTGGAAAGAATATCATTTGGACGAACTTGAACTTATATACGGAAATATTCGGAAATATGAATCTATATTTATTAAATCATCAGGATCCACTTTATGAGGAACTACGGGCACAGACCACCTCATCTATGGAACTAAGATGTACCCCAGTTTATCATCGTGTACTTCGTAGGCAACAAGTCATTTTATAGAACAGACGGCATATTCAACAATTTCTCTTTCTTCGCAGCTCTGACCTGCATTCGTGAGAGATATGACTTGCTCAATCAGCGATGAAGTAGGAAGAGGGGGCTCTTCCACAATCCGCCAGAGAACTTGTGCCCGCTCTGCATGCTGTTCCCCCTCTTCACCAGAGAACAAATGCTGCGATGGTAGGCCTTTTCTGGCTCTGCGGCATTTCCAGCTAATTGTCTAACTCATGCAGATAATTGCATTGTCAAAATCGCACGCCAAGATTGCAAGAATGAGCACAATCATCCAAATAAGCTTCCCTCGAGCTCCCAATCTTCCATTCCACTCCCATCCGACGAAGAACCATGTCAGAGCCACCTTTCTAAAGCAAAGGCTGCATATAATGAGATATTGAACAATTTTGGGTGTATTTGCAAGGTGTTACTTTCCTTGAATTTGGAATCATGCTGTGCTCTAGAGTCTGGGCCTGATCGGCGTAAGAGTTCGGAGAAGGATAGATTGTTGGCAGGAATGAGAAAAGCTTCTAATGGGAGTGGTTCTGTCAATTTGGTTGGAGGCGCTTCGTTCTCTGAAGATTTGTACTGCTCTCCCCCGAAGGGCGGGTTGGTGAAGGGAGGGATGAAAGTAAACGCCTGTTGCTCTACACCACCAGAGCACACTGGAAGCGATGTTGGAACGATTTCCGCCACACAATCTAGGTCCACCAGTGATGATAAACCCAGCCCTAAGCATATCGAAGAGGGTTTGGACTGCTGCGCAGAGAGGTCAAGTTTCAATTATCGGGTTCCTGCTTCGGATTGTGGTAAAGGATGCTGTTCTGATCCGAGCGTGGAACCAGCGGTTACATCGAAATCTGCGAGTAATGGTGGCAAAGGAAGCTGCTCTAAATCAGATGAGGATCCGATTGTCGTCGCTTCGCCTTTGGACGATTGCAAAAAAGGCTGCTGCTCAGAGCCAACATCGACTTCATCAAAGAACAAGCCGTCATTGGATAAATGCTGTTCTACTGAGGTTCAAGCTGGGAAACACACTACCTTGGGAGTAGAAGAGGCAAGCGATTGCAAAATTGTAAGCCAGGATCTCTCGGATTCGACTGGGAAATGCTCAGTCCCTAGAGAAGCTTGCTGTTCTAAAATCAAGTCTGGAGGTGACAAATGTTCGCAAGATGGTGAAATTTTAACCTACACCTCAAACACTGGCGTCAATCACGTAGACTTGGAAAAAGGCGTCCTTGAAGTCGAACATCTCATCATCAGTGTCCAAGGGATGACCTGTACTGGCTGCGAAAAATCCCTCTCCAAAGCTCTGGCTTCGATGCCAGCGATTTCTAATATCAAAACCAGCCTTGTTTTGGGTCGAGCAGAATTCGACATTTGTCCAAGTTCAGCCGATATCAACGTTGCCGAAACTATCAAGTCTATTGAAAAAATGACTGGATTTACTTGCTCGAAGATGACATTATCTGGACACGAGCTTGACCTCATCGTGGAAGACTACAGTCTTCATAGGCGACAAAGACCTACCATATGGAATTTCGGGGATTGTTGTACACGATTCTCGCACTATTCGAGTGACCTATCATCCAGAGGTTCTTGGAGCAAGAGATTTGATGAGCAATTTATTTTTTGAATCAGCCAAGCTAGCCCCCATGGCAGACCCTCCTCTCATCACATCGGGTAGAGCTCATCTTCGCTTGATGCTCTTCAAAACGATGGTTTCTATAGCGCTGACTATTCCTGTGCTTATCATGGCATGGGCTGATCTTCTTCCTCGTGAAATCGCTTATGGAGCTGCTTCACTAGTTCTCGCAACAATTGTGCAGGTGTACATTGCTGGTCCATGGTATTTCAGCGCCTTCAAGGCGCTGTTTTTCTCACATCTAGTTGAAGTGGACTTTCTTGTGGTTCTCTCTACATCAATCGCATACATATACTCCATCATTGCCTATGCTCTCATGGCTTATGAAAAGCCTCTTTCAACTGGGAGCTTCTTCGAAACCAGTACGCTACTGGTAACATTGATTATGTTGGGACGCCTTGTGACTAGTTTGGCAAGACAGCGAGCTGTGGAGTCGATTTCTATTGAATCACTTCAACCTTCAATTGCAATTCTCGTAGATTCAGAATCAGACTCTCGAAATGAGATTGATGCACGACTCATGCAATACGGAGATGTATTTTTAGTGTCGCCTGTATGTATATACGCAAATTGGGGTTCAAGAATGTTACTAATTTGTTAATCTAGGATTCGGCAATCGTCACAGATGGGACTGTCATCTCTGGTGTATCGGACGTCGACGAGTCTATGATCACGGGCGAGGCTAATTTTGTGGCCAAAAAGCCGGGTTCTCCGGTTGTTGCCGGATCTATAAATCACTCTGGAAGCTTAACAATTCGCCTAAACCGTCTTCTGGGAGACAATACAATCAAGTCGATTGGTTTAATGGTAGACGAGGCAAAATCTTCCAAAGCCAGGTTCCAAGATATGGCAGACAGAGTAGCGACATACTTTGTCCCGATTATTCTTGTTCTCACAGTCATTGTATTCGTTGTCAGAGTGGGAGTTGGCATAGGAATTCAAGATTATTCAACGACAACTGCATGCATCAACGCCATGACTTACGCAATCTCCGCCCTCATTGTGTCATGTCCATGTGCAATCGGCCTAGCTGTTCCTATGGTTCTGGTCATTGCTGGCGGAGTGGCTGCTAAAAACGGCGTGATCTTCAAGTCTGCAGAAACCATTGAAAAGGCTAGAAATATCTCCCACGTCGTGTTTGACAAGACGGGCACACTCACACAGGGGCTACTCACGGTGGAGAGAGAGTTATATCCAACCGGCGAAGGAACCACCCTCGGGCCAATGATTCTTGGTTTGACAAGTAGTAGCAAGCACCCTGTGTCATCAGCCATAGCAGCTCATATGAAGTCAACTGTTACCAAAGCAGCTGGGCTAAAGAAAGTCACCTCGATTGTAGGCTGTGGCATTGAAGCTACTTGGGGAGAAGAGAACATTCGTGCGGGAAATCCATATTGGCTGGGAGTTGAAAACCTACCAGCGGTAACCAATATCCTCTCCCTGGGAGTCTCTATCTTTTGCATCACTGTCAACGGAAATCTTGTCGCAGTATATGGTCTCAAAGATAGTCTTCGACCAGATACCATGTATGTTATTAACGAGTTGAGGCGACGGAACATTGAGATTTCTATTATTAGTGGTGATAATGAAGAGTCTGTCAAGTCTGTTTCTAGAACTCTCGACTTGCCTGAAAGCCATGTGCGCTTTCAATGCAGTCCAGCCGAAAAGCAGACATATATCAAGGAAATATCCACTGAAAAGAATGTTGTGATGTTCTGCGGTGATGGAACGAACGATGCTGTGGCACTTGCTCAAGCATCGATTGGTATGCATGTCAATGGAGGCACAGATATAGCTCAAAGTGCAGCAGATGCAGTTCTCATCCGACCAGCTCTAGGTGGAGTCATCGTTCTTATCGACCTCTCTAAGACCTTTTATCGGCGAGTTGTCTTTAACTTTACTTGGTCGTTTGTCTACAACACGTTCGCGATTCTGTTGGCCGCAGGAGCATTTCCTAATGCAAGAATCCCACCTCAGTATGCTGGCCTGGGTGAGATTGTAAGCGTTTTGCCAGTTATTGCTATTGGGGTGCAATTGAGGTGGGCTAATTTTACTAATTTCAAGGTCTAAGTTGGCTTATGTTTAGTGGTGATCAGTAGGACTTCACGTCATTATTGCTTTCGTTCATTTGCTTGGTTAACTACTATGGAGCTCTTCTAGTTTGACGTCAACAGAATCCATGATTTTTTGACGAATATCACATGAAAATGTGATTACTCATCAACCTTAGTTCAAGACTAGCTTGAACTAAGCGATTGTTATTATATACCGAGGCCTATTTGAATCATTTTGTTAATACACTAAAAATAGAATTCTGTCTGATGTGAAAAAAAATCTATAATTTGTATGATGCGTATATAGAAATCTTGGAATGAAAATTTGTATTATATAGAACTATATAGAATGTAATAATATTATAAGAAAATATTATATATTAGAAAGCTTTTATTATTAATATTATTAATATTATTTTAAATATTATTTTAAAATCTTTATAAGAAGTATACTAATATTTAAATTCTAATATATAATCTTTTTTGAATAGTTTTCTTTTTATATACAGACTAATAAAGAATAAGTAAGAGAATTTCGATAAGGATTCCTTATTTCGTTTATTTCAAATCCGAGCTTAAATTTATTATAATATTAAAAGAAAAGTATTCAATCTAATATATAACTTTAAAGAAATTAGTGAAATGAAAAAGAAAAAAATCAAAATATTAATTAAAATACAAAGAATTTATTGATATGATTATTCTTAGATTATTTTAAAAATTGAAGTTAATATTTAATATAATAAAATTCTATTTTATTAATTAGGTTATTTCTTATTAATACCTCAAATATTAGATTTTCTGATTAATCAAGTCTAAACTAATATCTTCAATTTCAAAGAAAATATTTAATCCAGTATACAACTTTAAAAAATATATTAAAAAAAAATAGATTTAATTACTGTGAATTAAAACTCAAGAAATCAATTGATATAAATTTTTTTGAATTATTTCAAAAAATGAAATATATATTTAATATAGAAAAATTTAAATTCTAAAAAATGAAATATTGAAATTGAATTATTATTCAACTTTATTAAATTATTATTATATTAAATAAAAATTCCAATTTTTGAGCTAATCAAAAACTAATTATATCAATTAATTCTTTGAATTTTGATTAATATTTATCTCTTCTTTTTTTCCTTTTATCGATTTCTTTAAGGTTATATATTGAATTGAAAGTATTATTTTGATATAAATACACCTCTAAATTCTAAATACGTTTTTAGCTCAGACAGAATTCTATTTTTAGTATATTAACAAGATGATTCAAATAGGCCTCGGTTGTTACACAGTATATGTATAGTAGTAAGCCATCAGGGACCGATTCCTGATACTGTGTCTTTTGGGGACAGATTGTGTACGTGGCGTAGTGGTAAAGCTTACGACTTCTATGTGCAACCATTCACGTGACATCGGTATTATACAAGAGATAAAGAGATTTCTCAAGAATTTCTTTTCTTTTTAGCTTTCTTATTCTAGTTTATTTGATCTTCATGATATACTCTAGTATGTAATCGTAATAAATATCGATACTTAAAGTAAGAGTGACTATTATTATACTTTCTTAAGATGCGAGTAAATTAGCGTTTTTGTCTATATCGTAAATGATCGATTTAATAAATTATCTCTAAACTCTTAACTGTTGGTTTGAGAAGAATACGAAAGACGTAGTACTCATGTATTATAGATTATAAATATCTATATTATATTCTATCTAAAGAGCTGACTATAAGAGATAGTAGGCCTTATATATACTAAAAAAAGAGCTGGTCTCCTTCACATTAGCTTAGGTTCAGTATAGCAGTCATTGGATTGAAGTCTATCACCTACGTTTATACATTTAGCTAAGTACATAAGCAAATTAATATAAAAAGACTATGAAAAGATTACTAAGCCTCTAATTTTTGTATTTTGGACCTAGACATTTTTTCTATATACTTGGGTAGGGATTTATAGTGATTATAAAGATGTAGCCTGTAAGCTTTCTGCCTAGCTCTAGAGTGTCTCTAAGTACGGACCATCGGTAATAATAAGTTTAAAGAACAACCAACCAATCTGCATCTATTCACACAACAAATTTCGAAGAAAACTTTTTCTTCGAAATACGACCCTTTCGCGATCG